>JAVTVY010032382.1:0-14141 GCA_036873755.1 Hanleya hanleyi
GACTATAGTTTGGCTTTCCAAATTAATACTATGTGTACATCTGTTGATGCTCCAGAGGTGTGCTGAAGATGACTGACCTTGACATATTTTATCCTTGACCTTTTTTATCCAGGTCAGATTCTATTGACTACAAAATTCCATGAATGATTTGATCTACATTGTTCGAATTTATACCACTTATGGCTGGACCTGAAGTCTATTGAAGAATATCACTGGCCGTGACCTATTTGTAAAAGGTCAAATTCTATGTGTTAAGTCTAAGATATCCAAATTCATGTTCCCTATGCAATTAAGTTAGAATTGACCTGAAAATTGGTGAAGATGACTGACCTTGATCTATATTTCCAAGATAAAATTACTTGATTTGATTATGAGCTATACAGAAGAGAATATTTAGAGCTAAGAATTCGGTCAGGCTCTACCAGAACCCAAGTGCAAAAATTTTCCCATCAATTTAAGGCCTTGGCAAAAGCTGAACTACAGCCAACCCTACTAAATCAAATTTTTGTTAATCTAGTTCTAAATATACACTGATGATATTATACAATGAATGATTCCTGAATGTAGACAATAACTGATAGCCGAGTGGTATTGGAGCCCAATGGGCTATTTTCTCTGTCGCAGTCGCCAGGTCCAAGATGTGTGGCAGTAAATCCCGGGGCTCGGAGTACACTTACTTGCTCGTTTATGATGGAAGTTAACGGACAGATTACGAATACCAGTCCGGGGTTTTTTTAACAGGGCGTCCCTTGTAACATAAAGATTTGCCGCTGTTCGTTCTCGTCGATATACAACGCCTATCTTTATTGGCTCGCCGAAGTTACGCTGAGCTTTTCGGAAATCATCGACCCCATTCGGTAATCTCAACAAGTTCGCTTTAGTAACGGAGGCTGTTGACTGAGCGAGAGTCATGCACAGAAAAGCTGCGCGCCGCAATTAGCCCAACTTTGACATCAGAGGGTATATATAACAATAGGGGATATACAATTGGATGCCAGCCATGAGAATGACATAGTCTATAATGCGTTGTACGACCAGGGGTCTGACAAGGTTTTGCCCAGGGGACTGGTAGGAGGCATGTTTTTCCACCCAGTTGGCCTATGTTTACCATAGGGAGCGGTTGAAGAGGTATGCCTTCTATGCGGTCATGTACTGTATTTTGGTCAAATGTTTCGTCCTTGAACTTTGCCATTGTAGCCAATGGATGGTTTGCTTGGTCTGCCGGATTGGGGTACCACGGGGACCGCGTAATATGCTAAAGCGTAAACAGCTAGCGCGTTGTCATAGTGACCCATCATTCAATCCCGCGAACACCGTATGTATTTATGAATAAAGCCGTGGCCATTTCAATCCATATATGGCGTTGTCTTCATTTGCGTTGTTGTTGTAATTAGCGAATTCGGGTGATAATTGAACAGTAATCTGGGACAGGTCATTATGTTGTTATGTTATAGTGTTATTTTGTAATGCCATTATGTTATAATTGCCATAATGGAGTAGATTATGAAACATTTCCTATGCTAAGCACTTTAATAAATTAGCTAATATGTCCGTACAGATCTTTAAGAGTGCTAATTCGAGAGACAAACATGTTGACGAGACCATCTAAAGAGACTGTTAATACACTTACATAAGATTATCAGTTTATATGTTCAGTCAGCTAGTGAAATACCTTAGGTGATGGTCGTTATGAAGCAAACAATTCAATAGGGACAAGTTTTTTGCCACTGTTGTTAATGGCAGCAAAGATAACATATGCACTGAGTGACAACGTTCTTCAGATTGGTGCGCTGTACGGTGGAGGGGCTAGGTTAAAGGAGCCACGTCATTTCTGTTCCAAATTTCCAATTATCCTGGCCTCCGCCCCCCGTACAGGAAGCTAATCTGAAGTACGTTTTGGTCACTTCTGTATGTTCTATCGGATAAAGATCAAATGTTCCCTTGAAATCCAACGAGGGTAGATATAAACCATCACTGCGTTGATGATACTGAAATTCCACTTAGTGGAAAAAACGAGATCGTCAATTTTTAACGTTTCGTTCAATCTTTCTCTTGGTACATATCGTGACAATCGGCTAGGCTAAGTAATAAACAACTGCGGGATCAAATTCCCCTTTGGATTTGAGAGAAAAAATCGAGAGCGAGAACTATTCTGGATGCTGGAACTTGGTTCAGTGTTTCCGTGTGGTGTAAATGATAATGACAAAGGACTCGGCAATGTCCAACATTACCCAGTTATTTACACTCCAATAACGATGACATCGCAGCCATGGTTGGAGAAACTTCATCAATGCTTTGATTCACGATCACGTAACTTAAAGTTATTTGGGTTGCTAATCGTCGAAACTTATTTATACAACATGCAAATATATTGTGACTGAAAACCTTGATGTAGTGAGTGGTTTGGACCTAAACACTTCTGATGAAGCGACCTAAATATAGAAATTTGAAGGCCGACCAGAATATAGTCCTGACTACACTGAAAGGGTACGTTATTGATTTGTCAAACAAATTTGATGGCCAACCAGAAGATAGTCCTGACTGCACTGAAAGGGTACGTTATTGATTTGTCAAAAAAGTTTAACCTACAATACTCGTTGATTGACTGGACCTCACCAGGAGTCGTTGAAACAATCCGCCATATTGAGAGAGGTACCGTTCACCAATTAAGCAAAACAGGTACTGAGACACCTCAACTCACAAGAAGTTTTAACACATCTCCAGAGTAAATTCATCATAGTCGCAGCAGACAAAGCTCCAAATAATATAATATTAATATGTGAATATTACTATTACCAGGTGTTGGTAAAGGAATTGGGTATAAGCACGCCATCATCAAATACGTCTACTAACTCCCAAACTGCAGTTTCTCTGGAAGGTTTATTTAACAATCACAAAACATTTTCCAAGGAACGAGATATTTCTCTCCCAACCACTCAACCACAAAATATCAAAAGTGTACTGGACTCCCAAAATGCATGTCATCTTACAAAGCTAGATTCATAGCTGGTTCCAGGAGCTGCACCAACAAGCTTCTTTCAAACCTGTTGACGAGAGCCATTCTGGACGTAGTAGCATTTTGGGAAATGTACTATTTCTAAAACTCTGGCGTTGACTGTATGTGGATATCAAAATATGTTCAGGCCAAAAGGTCACATAGCGTATACAGACATGTATCCACATAGGATTTCTCGAATCTCTATACTAAAATCCCTCATCAGTACCCGAATGACAGTCTAAGTTGAACAAAAGTATCTGTGTTCAAGAAAACTGATCGCCGATATATTAATGTCAGAAGCCGTAAAACATTGCTTGAGTGTCTCATTAACAATAATATGTATGTAAAATGTGGCAACACAGTATTATATCAACAGCAATTTGGTACTAATTGTGCACTCGTTTTGGTTGACCTATATCTGTTCTCTTACGAATATAACTATATGCAGGCGCTTTCAAAAATAGATAAATTCAAAGCCCGTTCCTTCTTATTCACCACACGCTATATAGACGATCTTCTGGTTGCGCGTAATCGCTATATAAATCACGCAATGAAGTATTTTTATCCACCATTCACTGGATTGAATGAAACTACAGATGGCCCTAACGGCACATCATATCTAGACCTATATCTCTATAATGATGAAGCGGGCGTTCTCTCTCGTCGACTTTATGCCAAAAGATATGATGACAATTTCGACGTTGTAAACTATCCCTTTCCGGACAGCTATATTCCAGTGGGACCTGCGTTTGGCGTATACATATACCAAATCATTATTGCATAAACTTATAAAACAGCGCTATACCACCAAGAGCCTCCACTCAAATTTGGCGATACGTATCGCATGCTGATAGCAAAATAAGAGCCTAGCGTGCAAAATCCATGGTGGTACGTTTCGTGACTACTTCCGCTTAACTCGAGACTATAGAGGCCGTATGAACTCATTCACTCAAAATCATCATGCTATTCATATGAAAGGTCACAATCAAAGCGTGACTGAGATACATCATTCTCTAGATAACGACTTTAAATGAAAATTATATGGATTAAGAATACTGATCAGCGATAAGCATTTGATATTTTGGAACATCATGATGTCTTGCCAACATCATTGACTCTTTATGTATACTATGAGTGTTGTTGTGTTTTTTAATTCGGCGCGAATTCTGTTGTATGAAATAGGGTTTTGGGTTATGGACACTTGCAATCAGACTTGTTATACATATTTGGAAAAGTATTACAAAAGTCGCTACTTAAATTACAACATGCCGCGGAGTGGTTATTGCACAATTCTTGGACATAACACAATTTGAAAACAAAACACTCTGTGTCCTTGTGCAAGTGATCTTCCAAGTTCGTCTCATTGCACATTATCTGGTCCCGATCACGAACAGACAATCCGCACTAGTAACGTTCCGTGATGGTAACATTTAGCCGTGTTGGTTGTTTTATACGTAGCCTTTTAACGATGATGTATTTTGTTCACAAATTCTTATTTAACTTCGAGACAATAACATCTTCAAAGATGAAGTACCTCGGAAGTAATTATGACATCTAATTCCCTATTTTTGTGGTATTGTTAATGCTAAAGCACTGTCCATATTACATGTGGGAATTCCCTTATATTTAAGTTAATTCGTTATGCTATTCCCTCGTTGCAGCTGTAAAACAGCTGAACTGACTAACACCTATGATGGCCGAGAGGGGCCATCGCGTCTTTCATTTCTAATTTAACGCGATGGAGCGATGGAGCTATGCGATGGAACGATGGAGCTATGCGATGCGCGATGGAGCTATGCGATGGAGCGATGGAGCTATGCGATGAAAAGTCGCGCTATGCGATGCGCGATGAGGCTATGCGATGGAGCTATGTGATGCGCGATGGAGCTATGCGATGGAGCGATGGAGCTATGCGATGGAGCGATGGAGCTATGCGATAAAAAGTCGCGCTATGCGATGCGCGATGAGGCTATGCGATGGAGCTATGTGATGCGCGATGGAGCTATGCGATGGAGCGATGGAGCTATGCGATGGGGCTATGCGATGGAGCTATGCGATGGAGCTATGCGATGGAGCGATGGAGCGATGGAGCTATGCGATGGAAAATCAGAAATGAAAGACGCGATGAAAATGCGATGGAAAATCAGAAATGAAAGACGCGATGAAAATGCGATGGAAAATCAGAAATGAAAGACGCGATGAAAATGCGATGGAAAATCAGAAATGAAAGACGCGATGAAAATGCGATGGAAAATCAGAAATGAAAGACGCGATGAAAATGCGATGGAAAATCAGAAATGAAAGACGCGATGAAAATGCGATGGAAAATCAGAAATGAAAGACGCGATGAAAATGCGATGGAAAATCGCATTTTCATCGCGTCTTTCATTTCTGATTTTCCATCGCATTTTCATCGTGTCTTTAATTGATCATGTCAAGAACACAGTCATAGATATTTTATATTTGTTGGGGAGCCAACCATCTGCAATTGACGTAAAAACCTTGTGGCTGGACTGTGTGATCAATGCGTAAAAGAGGACATAGGCTAGCCATATGTTGGATAACGAGATTACGTTCGAAATATTTGTTCTTCCACATATTTATCGGGCTAAGGAAATTTCAGATTTAATTAAAAAATTATCACCTGCTCTCAGAAGCATGAAGTAAGGTCATTGCGCATGTTCGTTTACTTTCCAACAAGCATCATTCAAAATCTGGCTCTGTGTTCGGCTCCCCAACAAATATAAAATATCTATGACTGTGTTCTTGACATGATCAATTAAAGACGCGATGAAAATGCGATGAAAAATCAGAAATGAAAGACGCGATGAAAATGCGATTTTCCATCGCATTTTCATCGCGTCTTTCATTTCTGATTTTCCATCGCATTTTCATCGCGTCTTTAATTTCATTTCTGATTTTTCATCGCGTCTTTCATTTCTGATTTTCCATCGCGTCTTTCATTTCTGATTTTCCATCGCATTTTCATCGCGTCTTTAATTTCATTTCTGATTTTTCATCGCGTCTTTCATTTCTGATTTTCCATCGCATTTTCATCGCGTCTTTCATTTCTGATTTTCCATCGCATAGCTCCATCGCTCCATCGCCTTTTCATCGCATAGCTTCATCGCTCCATCGCATAGCTCCATCGCGCATCGCATAGCTCCATCGCATAGCCTCATCGCGCATCGCATAGCGCGACTTTTATCGCATAGCTCCATCGCTCCATCGCATAGCTCCATCGCTCCATCGCATAGCTCCATCGCGCATCGCATAGCTCCATCGCATAGCCTCATCGCGCATCGCATAGCGCGACTTTTCATCGACTTTTCATCGCATCGCTCCATCGCATAGCTCCATCGCGCATCGCATAGCTCCATCGCTCCATCGCGTTAAATTAGAAATGAAAGACGCGATGGCCCCTCTCGGCCATCATAAACACCCCTATACCTGTAATACAGTTGGCCTAGCGAATAAACGAGCACTGGGGACACCCCGGCCACCTGCTCCCAGCGCGAGGGCCGACAAGTGTTGGACGGGTTCAAAGTTTGACAGCTGTTAAACCCTGGGCGAAGGCTTTCTATATCCAACGTTCCCGATAAACCAAGCCCCTCCTTTGCCTTCGTTATTCTTTCATTAGCCGTGTCTACCCGCGGGAGACCAAAGCGACTCTCATGTAAACTGGTGACATTTTTGAATCTCCAATCTCAAAGCGAGGCAGCATGACATCACTCGCTCGAGCGGGACTATTCTCCCGCTGGTAGACACGCAAAATGGTACATCTTCAGAAAATTTATGACCTAACCCAAAGATCACAAGATCATTATTGTTTAGCATCATCAGATAAACAAGAATAGTACGATCAGACAACATGCAGACGAAAATACGGTATAATTGACGTAATTCGTTGTTTTCCGCGTTTCAATGGTTGATCTTCAATGCAGAATCTAGGTCAACTAAATTTATGTCTGCTGCTTCAAACGAGTAGGCCATAAATAAAGTTCAACGTTCAGTTTTATTTTTTTAACAACAAAACTTGCATAATGTTAGCAACAAAAGTACATATCATAGGGCGTATGAACAGTACTATGTATTGAATGAAGAACAGAAATGCTGCAAATCCCCTGACCTGATCATGAACATGTCACGCTAAGAACCTTGGAATAGGTCATAAATTTTCTGAAGATGTACCGTCTTGCATGCGACGAAGACAAACCTGCGCTTTCATAAAAAGTAAATTTTCACGAAAGAAAAACTCGCATTCCAGATAGTATAATTGGAAACTTCCTCGAGAATCTCTGAATCGGCAAAAAGATAAAGGACGAGTGTCATTCACCAGGATGCGAGTCGGAAGTGAGAAGTCAAATTCAAAGTCATTCGCAACTTCTCGGGGATCTCCGGTTTGAGATGTCCCTCGAAGGCCATTGACGCCATATTGGACTAGAGCGTGGTCACGTGTGTTTCGGTGTCAGGGAACTGTCACATTCTCGTCTCGCGAGACTCCCTACTGCGAGAAAGAGTCTCACGCGTAAATGGGAGCCATCCCCCCAAAATTTGGGGGGTGAGTAGGCGGCGTATGATTTTCACCTCTGTATCCGGCTTGTCATTGACCTGCTGACTCCGTCGAGCTAGAAGCGAATTGCTGAGCATAACGTGGGCTATATAATTTGGAAATGACTCTTTCCGTTTCGGAGCATATCAATCGCGAACAAATTATTGTCGGTATGTATACTTGGCCGTGAAAGCGAGTTATCTAATACAGGAAGTAGTTCGCGGGTAGACGCGGCTCTCTTTGAGAATGAATAGTCCCGGTCGAGCCAGTGATGTCATGCTGCCTCGCTTTGAGATTGGAGATTCAAAAATGTCACCAGTTTACATGAGAGTCGCTTTGGTCTCCCACGGGTAGACACGGCTCTCTTTGAGAATGACTGCCATGTTAGGGTATTCAAATTTAGGAATATTAGCCGAAAATTGCTTGGATACGGACCGGTTCGTGTGAGCGAGAAACATGTTTATAAAACGTTTGCAGATAAGCACTGCCCCCATGTGTATTTGTATTAGTGTAACCATATTTGGAAGTGCATATTTACAGAAGGACAAAACTGTTTTAGGGACCAAATGTCAATAATCAACAACGAGTTACTGTCTTATTGTGTGTGCAATAATAGCGAGACTATCTTCTAAAGTCACCAGCATGTGAAGGCCCTCCCGCGGATAGGTCGAATGATTGTAAATTAGGGAATATTGAGGGTAAAATAGGGGAACGTCTGTTGGAAAACTAACGATCTTATGGGATTTTAAATGCTGTTCGATTTTCTGAGATAAATTTCGGATTCGAATGGTACAGTAATCTATCAGAGCCTCCAACCCCTAGTCTCACATATTAGCAGTATTTACAGGTGGGACGGAGCGCAATTAACCTGCCACCATTCTTTGACAAATGTAGCAGCTCGTCTCAGCTAAAACTGACTTCTGTGAACCAAATCGAGAGAGGCTTACGTGCGGGGTACAGTCTAGATTTAACGTGTTGTCTGATTGTAGCCCTTCAAAGCACGGGTGTTATATAGATAGTCGCAATAAAAATCGGATTACCAATATTTTGTTTACTCTGATCGATGTAGAGTCGATCTTATCTACCAGTAGCCATACGTGATATGTCATATTCAATACAGCCACTTCCATAAAATTATGTTCACACACTTGACTCCATAAAGTGATGCACCATTTAGCTATTGTGTTTTGTCTCAAAATAGCACAGAAAAACACATATATGTGTCAAGCTGAAATCCTAATATTTTCCGTCCTCGCGAGCCAGTGTATCGATCGATCTGTTAGAATCGATAAACTGGCTTGGTTAGTTACCCATACGAGTTCTGGATATAAATAAATCAAGGAGTTTCCTCTAAATCAACCCAATCATTGAACGTGCTAAGCTAGTTGATAAGGCCAATCGGCTGCGAGGTAATATGACATGTGACAGGAATTAATTTCACTGCTTTGATGTCAAGCTGAATTCGACATCGGAAGTCAAAGCAAAAACCGCAGGCTTGAGATACCGACATGCTAATCCAAAACAAGCGCGGGGGATGAAATAGGTATCGACGCAAGAACTCATTCGAATCACCAAAAATGTACAGGTAAACTCTCTGCGAGTATTTAGGATTTACATGGACTTTGAAGATGAATATATACATATATTTCTTCCCATTATTGATCAGATGTGAAGTGGAAAGACTCATAAAAGAATAATTCATGAAAGTATGAAAATTCAGCCTTTGGAGATTTAAATGCCTCGAAGTATAAAAATCTTCTTGTCAATTTCACAGGGTATCGATCTTTCTGAAAGAAAAAATCGCTCGTTTTTATACATCTGTTGTATGATTTTTTTTGTTCCATATAATATAAAGAGCAGGCGATATATATGGATAAGCACTTCCAAGCCATGCCCCCGGATTCGTCACTCAGATACCGCCTTGGAAATATATACATGCAGGACATGAACTTTCTTTACATTTATTAACTTTATTTGAAGAGGGAGGGAGGGAATTTGGCTTAATGTCACACTCAAGTTTGTTTCACTCATATTGTGACAGTCAGTTTAGTTGGTGGAGGAAGCCGGAGTACCCGGAGAGAACCACCGCCCTTCGGCAAGTAACTGACGAACTTTCACACATGGACCAACTGGGCTCGAACCCGTGCCGGTTCAGCGGTGTGAGGCTAGCGGTCACCAGCGAAGCCCCTTAGACCACTCGGCCACCGAGGGCTCAACTTTATTTGAAACACATGCTGAAGTACGATAGGGTATTACGTCCGGATTTTAAATTCTGCCAATTTTCTCCTTTGAAGCTTATCAATAAACAATAGTTAGCTTTGCATATTTTCCTTTATTTATTTATTTATTTATTTATTTGCAGCCTATATAACAAACTGAACTCTATAAACTGACTACCGTTACTCGGTGATATTGATAATATATGACGCTTGAAATAACTTTGTAATTTGTAGTATCAGTAGTAGGTAGAACACGGGAAGGCCCACATTTTGCCGGGGGAGGTAACTCTTGCATCCACCAGGGGGCGCTGTTTCCAGGTTAAAGGTATAGGGGACGCCCCATCGCCTTTTACCTCTGTGGCGCCTGTGGCGCCAGGGGGCGCCACCAGCTGCGTGTGTATTCCTCCGCGGTGATGCGGTCTGATGGTGATGCGGTTGCGGGAAAAAGCTTCCGCGGAGAAAAAGTAGTCCCTAGACTTGAAATACGCTGCATGGTCCGATTGGGTCGAGTGAGGTATCAAAGTGAAGCATTCGTGAAGGGGCATCCAGTCATGGGTGGGTGCATGTAAAATTAGGATTTTTTTTCCGAAACTATAAAAAGCGGAACACGGACTTTACCCTTAAAATAGGGGAAAACACCTATCAACCCTAGCCAAAAGGGCTAATATCGGTCCCCGGGCTTATTGGGACCTGCCTATCAAGTCAATGGGGTGGGTGCATGTAAAATTAGGATTTGTCCCCGAAACTATAAAAAGCGGAACACGGACTTTACCCCTAAAATAGGGGAAAACCCCTATCAACCCTAGCCAAAGGGCTAATATCGGTCCCCGGGCTTATTGGGACCTACCTATCAAGTCAATGGGGTGGGTGCATGTAAAATTAGGATTTTTTCCCGAAACTATAAAAAGCGGAATACGGACTTTACCTCTACAATAGGGGTCTGTATTATACAATATAAGGGAAAATGCCTGTATGGGGTATGGATGGTCAATTTTTTTTTGTGGGTGTTACTATGGGTTGTGGGGTCGCGTTTTTCTCGTCTCGCCAACAAAATGACAATGGGAAGGGTCCCGGAGCGAATCGGTGAAATTTTTGGGAAAAGTCACCGAGGTCTGTATATAGGCCCATAGGCTGGCCATGGGGGGTATAGGTCCAACCTGGGAAATTCACACACGTTCATTGTGATATGGGCTGTTTGGATTTGTTTTTCACGTCTCGTCATTTAGAACACGATAGGAAGGGTCCCGGAGCGAAACGGTGAAATTTTTGGAAAAAGTCACCGAGGCCTGGGTAGGCCCATAGGCCTATACTGCATGGCTATGGGTGTATAGGTCCATACAGGGTGGACGTTTTGGGATCTAGGTGGGCCACTAATGGTCCGATGGGGTCGAGTGAGGTATCAATGTGAAGCCTATGTGAGGGGGCAACCGATGGGATGGATGTGGGGTAGGAATATCGTCATTCTGCGCATGCGCAATAGACAAAGTGTATGGAAACAGACGTTTTGGGATCTAGGGGAGCCACTAGTGGGCCGATTGGATCGAGTGAGGTATCAATGTGAAGCCTATGTGAGGGGGCATCTGATGGGGTGAGGGGTTGAAATATCGTCACTCTGCGCATGCGCAGTGGACAAAGGGTATGGACATAGACGTTTTGGGGTCTAGGTGGGCCACTAGTGGGCCGATGGGATCGAGTGAGGTATCCATGTGAAGCCTAGGTGAGGGGGCTAGACTAGGGTGTCGTTTCCATTCTGCTGCGCAGGTCACGTGGGTTGTGACGTCACTTCTGGGTTTCACCTTCGAACCCAGAAGAGTTCCAATTTTTGCTTAGACGTCCGGATGTTCAACCTCCGGGTTTTTTCCCGGCACGGCCCCCCAGCGCGCGCTCGCGGGTTCTCCGGCCGCAGCGCGCGCGCGCGCGGGTTATCCGGAAGTGCGCGGATGAATGTCGGGTCAAAAGGTCAAAGGTCACATCCAGGTCAAAAGGTCCAAGGTCTCCCTTTCGGCAAGATTCGGAGACAATGTTGCGGCATCGATATACAGAGCTTGAACCCCAAAAGGGGATTGTAAATTAACCTGGGAAGGATGGGCAGTTCCATTTGGATCAATCAGCGGTCGAGAAAAAGAGCCAATGAGCGATCGATAAAAGAACCAATGGACGGGTACTAGAATTTCGCTCACGTCTGCGCCTACATCCGGGTACTGGGATGCTTTCGCCTACATCCGCGCCTACATCCGGGTTCTTGTACACCCGGGTAATGTTTTCTGGACATGGATGGGTTACCTTTGGCTCCATTCTAGGCCACTGATTGGCTAATACGGTGTTCAAAGCCAGTTTCATGCATTATGCTCATATATAAAACACACAAGACAGGGTTTTTTGGTGAGATCTCATTTTGTTTTTTATTCGCGTGTGAGTGAGTGAGTGAGTGAGTGAGTGAGTGAGTGAGTGAGGCGTGCAAAACGCCCGTGAGGCGTCCCCAACGCCCGTCTTAACGCATGGACGCACTAACGACGGTGAGTGAGTGAGTGAGTGAGTGAGTGAGTGGTCATATAAGGTCGTTTGTACACCATTAGCCTCAGTCTGTATCCATCCTTTGACCAGGTACCATGTCGAGTACATGTCCGTTCTGTCAAAAGACACTCTCTCGTCGCGACAATATGCTCAGACATATGCGTCTAACGCATAGACAAGAGACACCACCAAGTCCCGCTATAGGTCCACCAAGTGGCGTAGGACATCCCTATACGATGACGGTGAGCGGCCCTACAGGGTGTGGAAAGACGTCCTGGGTGATGAAGTTTCTAGAGGAAGGTGTAGCAACCCCAGCTCCGACACGTGTTGTTTGGTGTTATAGCCAGTGGCAGCCCGCCTACGAAACTACGCGATTACAGAATGTGAGCTTTGTCCCAGGAATTCCTCACGACATAGACGAACCCTATTACTTCGATTCCGAGCAGACCAACGTGGTAGTGCTCGATGATCTGATGAGTGCGGCCAAGGATAATTCGAAAATCGCCGACCTATTCACCAAAGGGTCCCATCATCGCAATCTGTCCGTCATCTATTTGACTCAGAATCTCTTTCCTCAAGGGAAGGCGTCCAGAGATATTGCCTTGAACTGCCAATACTTTGTGTTGTTCTCCAATCCCATTGACAGAGCACAAATCCGTGTATTTGGTAGTCGAATTTATCCTCAGAACATCGACCATTTCATGCAGGCGTTTCAAGGGGCGACAAGTCGTCCGTACGGCTACCTGTTCGTAGATTTAAAAGCCCATACCCCCGAAGATCGTCGGCTGACGACCCACCTGTTACCCGGCGAGGCATCACCACAGCCCCTACACTATCCACCGAGTCCACATCTGGTAGGGCAGCAGCAGCAATCCACCCCCATACAGCGTGTCCCCTTCATACCATCAGTCCCGGAATATCACCCAACCGTGAAGGACCAACCCGAGGTTGAAGAACATAATGTGAACTCGAGGCTATGGAAGGATTTGTTCAAAGAAAGTATGGACGCCGAGCTGGGCGAGATGTTGGAGGCCACAGGAAACAAGTTTCAACGCAAAGGGTATTCGAAAGAGGAAGCCGCAATTTTAGCCCATAACAGATTGGCATCCAGACTACGACGGGCTTTACGTCAGCGGTATGTCGACCTCGTGACCCATATGAAATTGTTGGATAAGGACCCAGTCCATATGGAAATTGAAAGAACAGCGTCGATGTTGAAAACCTCGGGCATGAACTGGAAAGCGGCGTATGTCAGAGCAATTATAGCACTAAAGAAACATTTGTTCGAACGCATCATTAAGACCAAAAGCGTCTCACTATAAATAGACCACACGGCACCAGTCCCCTCATTTCACCATGAGCACTGCAGAGTCCAACTTGTTTGAACTCGACAACGAGGATATTCTAGCCGAAGCCTTACGTCAAGCCAATGTCAATGCTATTATTGATACAGCGCAAGGTGGAGTCACCGTTCAGCACCAACGCATGCCTTCACATCTTACCACGCTCATAGATGACATCCAATGGGTGACACGCGTATGTCTTCTGCTGCATAAGAAACAGATAATATCCAATGAGGATACCAACACAACTACCCGTGCCCAGAATCTGCTGACCCTGCATGAGGCATTTCAAACCTTTATGGAGACCCAGCTGGAGACGGGAAATTATCTTCTTCAACCTCCAACATCAACGTCCAGTGATGATGGACATTGCATAACGCGTTGAGACAGGTATGGAGACGGGCGTTGAGACGGACGTTATGGCGTTGAGATGGGCGTTAAAGCGTAACAACGGGCGTTGATGGGCGTTACTGTCTATAAAAGCAAGCGTATTTCCAAAAACACGCACAGTCGAC
>JAVTVY010032383.1:0-13671 GCA_036873755.1 Hanleya hanleyi
TTTAATACTTTTAATTTCAGTCATCTTCAGGGATGAATTATAATATAATTACATTCCTACATTGTGAAACACCCTGCCAGAAAATACTTGCTCGGGTGAGAATCTAACTCACGACTTAGGGGATACCGTCCCACTGTTCTACCAACTGAGCTACCGAGTCCAGTTGGGAACAGCTCACTAATTTCGTCCCACTGCTCTACCAACTGAGCTACCGATTCCAGTTGGGAACAGCTCACTAATTCTGTCCCACTGTTCTACCAACTGAGCTACCGAGTCCAGTTGGGAACAGCTCACTAATTCTGTCCCACTGTTCTACCAACTGAGCTACCGATTCCAGTTGGGAACAGCTCACTAATTCTGTCCCACTGTTCTACCAACTGAGCTACCGAGTCCAGTTGGGAACAGCTCACTAATTCTGTCCCACTCTTCTACCAACTGAGCTACCGAGTCCAGTTGGGAACAGCTCACTAATTCTGTTCCACTGTATCTAACAACTGAGCTACCGAGTCCAGTTGGGAACAGCTCACTAATTCCGTCCCACTGTTCTACCAACTGAGCTACCGAGTCCAGTTGGGAACAGCTCACTAATTCTGCCCCACAGTTCTACCAACTGAGCTACCGAGTCCAGTTGGGAACAGCTGACTAATTCTGTCCCACTGTTCTACCAACTGAGCTACCGAGTCCAGTTGGGAACGTGAGCTGTTCCCAACTGGACTCGGTAGCTCAGTCGGTAGAGCAGTGGGACGGTATCCCCTAAGTCGTGAGTTCGATTCTCACCCGAGCCAGTGTTTTCTGGCAGTGTGTTTCACAATGTAGGAATATAATTAGATTTAATACAATTTGTGTGAAATCGATTAGAAAATACCTGTTCTTATTTCTGTACTGATGAATATTTTTGCCAAATGTCATCAAGAGATATTTACATGTACATGTATATCGATTTCTTCTGAACTCCGATAAGCAACGAACATGGGAAGTAGCTCTTGGATGACAGCCAAGTCGCATGAACAGCTCAACTATCAACTGACCAAGGTATTGTGTTATGTGGTTAACGACATCCCGTAATAATAAATACTTAATAGTGTGTCATTTAGTTTGGAGATAATAGTTAATAATTATACCGTCGTCCATAAACCATACCGCGAAGAATATACAAACGAGAATACCGGTACTTAAGAGATAGAAGTGAACACGACTTAAGCGGTTATCAGGTCAACTCCTATGGAAGGCCTAATAGCCAATAATTCTTGAATATCTGTTTTCGATTCGTGAATCGAAAACTGGGTTTTTGGTTGGTTAACTATGGTATATGGACTGATATTATAGGGTTTATCCGTCTATAACCCGATAATCAAGGTTTATAACTAGATTATCACATTTTGTTGAAATTTGGAATATCTCTCGATAAAAGAGATTAAACATTCATTCCTATAGCGTTAAATAAACAATGTGCTTATGATTAACAACTTCTAAAGTTTGCCAGACGACGCTCATTACAGGTACTAGTAATGTTCTCGTTGACTTGAGAACGATACTAGTACCTGTATCGAAACGTCGTCCTGAATAAACTAGAAGTTGTTATCCATAAGCAATTTGTTTATTTATCTACTTCCCAACTTCTAAATGCCACTTAAGGAAACCTATATAAGTTCCTACTATTTTCTGTGTTATAAACTGAACAACTACTTTTCATTCGATAATATGGCTCTCAATTTGATATTATGGTTTTCAATTTGATAACATGGTTTTCGATTCGTAAACCCTGGGTGTTCGATTCTCACGTGAGCTGTAAGCGTATAATTTCATTGGATGTCGGGCCGTACTGCGTCGCATGACAAGAGAAATGGCGCGGAGGAAGTTTATTCGTAAACCCTGGGGTTTCGATTCTCACGAAGGGTTGTAAGGTTTATAACTAGATTATCACATTTGATAATCAGGTTTAGACTGTTGAAATTTGGAATATCTCTCGATAAAAGAGATTAAACATTAATTCCTGAGTTTTCGATTCTCTCGTGGGTTCTAAAGGTGTAATTTCATTGGTTGTCGGGCCGTACTACGTCACATGACAAGAAAAAAGGCGCGGAGAATTTACAGGTCATAAATCGCGCTCCAGAAACTTTGATATCGCAGTTTGAGATAAAAGTTGATAATCACTTTTCAAGTCGATATCCCTGTTTTCGACGGTAAACCCTAGGTGTTCTGATTGTTGGACACTGGACTCACTCAAAGTATAATATCGAGAGAAAACTTAGTTTTCGAATTTAAAATGTGATAATAAAAATAAATTTCGAAAACCGAGTTATCGGACGAAAATCAAGGATTTATGATTCGAAAACCCAAGGTTTACGGTCGTGAACCCTGGGTTTTCGATTCGTAAACCCTGGGTATTCGATTCGAAAACAGATATTTCTGAATTAATGGACATTCGGCCTTCCATAAACTCCCAGACAGAGGGAATCACTACCGTCCCACGACCGACTTGTGGATCAGTCGGTTTTATACTGACTTCATTATACAGCGGACAGAGGTGGCATAGGAATATTAACATGTATTTTGCTTGGAGTATTGGCGTCTCTATCCTGACTGGGATATGGTACTGCTCCGGTAAGCATGTCTGTTGTGTTCTCACATATCCTGATCTGCAGGATATATGTATCATTTTATTTTATAACTTCGCTCTATGATCCCATTCTTTCCACTTTACAAACTAATTCGGTGTGTTTACTTATTTTTCACTATAATAAGTAATGACAATATCTCAGTGGACTTCAGATAAGAATTATAATGCTAATGTGAAGGCCAAGAATGTTCGGTGGCTATAAGTGTCCGGCTTCTATCTTCTAGAACGTAAAACATTAGCATATTACTTGCAGAATGACAAAGGATTTCGAATGTTCATTTCATCGCAAAAAAGAATTTATTCGAAAGTATTCTGCTCTTGCCCACTACAATGGATTTCTTGGTGAAAGGCACTTAGCCTTACCGTCGCATTGATTGTTACGCATGGAAAGTACCTTTGGTTCAGGAGATTGTGGGTAGTGAAACGCATGCAACAATGCTTCCCTTTATGGCCGTGTGAGTCTGCATTTTACACGAAATGCGGAGAAATGTTGTGTTTATTTTATGGAGACTACAGTTGGTGTGGTATTATATAGCTACCTGGACAAGAAAATTATATTGTAGATTCCATTGTCAGTCCCTTGTTGAATAGGATCGCCGATATGGTAAAGAGCTCTCGTTTCTAAAATCAATTATATCCGATGTCTGGCTATATGCACAGCATCTCGTCTCATTTTTGCTCAACTCGGATATCTGAATTCAGCCCTATATAAATTCGATGCGAATTTGAAACTACATTTGTTAACCAATCCGGTGGCTAGCTTGTTAAAATCACGCCCACAGCAATTACACGCAGTAGCACGTGGACTAATATATAAACATGATGGGGAAATTTCCAGACAGTGTGCATGGTAAACCGAGAAAGGTCTGGCTTTGTCAGGGAGTAGAAAATATTAAAAGATTGTGCCGCGCGGAGATGTTAATCTCCGTGGTCAATTATTGTCAGAATTTGTTGTGATTGGCTTATTATGGGATCTCGCAGAATATCGGCGAACGAAGTTTTCATAGCGTTACATCTAGATGGTATTCTCCTGATTTACCATCTTAGTTTACCTAGATTGATCTTTGCCTTGAAAATGTACAAGACTGATGGGATTCCGTGTATGTTGACCATGTAAGGAGGAGGATAATTCATTCCATATAAAATTTGTTAGAGACATTTAGCAAATAACTGTAGTACTTTTCATTCATAAAAGCCTATGTCATAATTTTAATATATAACTAGTTACAAAACAGTTTTCAAGAATTTCATTGGCTAAACATTTCTAAGTAAATAAAATTTCATTGGCTAAAGGAGCGTGGGAAAAAATAGTCCACGTGACGTCAGGCTTCGCTACTTTTATTACCACGAAATTTGTAAGTCAAAATATGTATCGGAAGTGTCGTTGAGTATCACGTTTTTTCACGGTGCAAATTGACGGAATTGACTGGCAAGTTGACCTACCCCTTAATCGGCTTCGTTTGCGAAGACCGGTGCTTTCGTCCACCATCAGCATCAAAGAAAACGAGCAGACGACAGCTCGCAGGTTAGGGCGATCCCGCTCTCTAAAATGTCGTTTTTGCTCAATAACTTTTGATTCCTTCTTAACCAATGCATCAAAATTTCAGGCGTATTGATTTATCTATTGTTCCATGTCATAAAATTAATTTGCCATATGAAGAACCAGCCAATCTTGTTTAAAGGAGAAGAAAACATATGACTAATATGTATACTGAACGAAAGATCTATCTCCCCCCGTATCCAAAAATGTAAGCAAATATTTTTTGCGATGTTTTACCGCCGATCTATTCATATCGAACCATCAAAACTGGACAGATTCATAAGTGCCGCCATTACAAGGGCTTGCGTCTATTTTAACCAATCAGAAATGCCGAAAACATATTATGCGCATCGCTTCGTGACGTCAGCCGGGCTCATGCTCACTTTCGCCCTGTACGTTAAAGTAAGAGAAACTCTCGGGACTCCGACTGCAGGTCTATATTTTGCATACCGTTATAATTTGATAGTGGTAGTGTGCCAATATTCCGCAAATACACGGACATTATGCCGCAGTGTGTGGCGTTTGTCTGTTCTAACAGAACTGGGAATCCAAACCTTCCGAGACATTTCAACAGATGTACTGAAACAATGGGTGTATAACGTCGGTCGGCAGGATTTTACTTCAAACGCATCAGAGAAAACTTTTGCACAGTGAAGCTGATGCAATAACTGGAGTGAGTTTATTAGTCTTTCTACACAATTTCAGTCGTATCACGACGTTTGGTTCCTATTCCTGTCAAATTGTAATCATTCCAATGTAAGAAAGGCTTGGTTTGTAATATATCTCCATGCACTGTCATTATATTTTCGCCTTCCCCGCTGGAGAGCGGCGAGGCCCGGATGACGTCACACGCTTAGACGACCCGAGTCAAAATGGCGGCACGCTTGAGAGACAACGATGCGCAGGTTGATCGACGATTTAATCGAGTAGTAAAAATCGCAAAAAATATTTGCTTACATTTTTGGATACGGGGAGATAGATCTTTTATTCAGTGTATACATTAGTCAAATGCTTTCTACTACGCGAAGGATGTTTGGCCTATTATTATGCAAATTAGATAGATGACAATTTACTTTTTTACTACTGTTTAATGCGGATAGATATGTCTGTATGCGCCTCAAGAGAATTTTGCTGAATTCATTATGTGAACTGATTTATTGAGCGAAAACGACCCTTTTTACCTCCATTTTTGGGAGCGGAATTCCCCTAACCTGTTTCGGCTGAGGAGATGGCGGACACGCTTTATTATCACCCTTTTCAGTTTCACGTGACTTTATCTTTCTAATAACTTTCGTGTTTAATAATGAAATAAATATTCAAGTTAAATTTCCCGTTTTATTTCTGTCGAATTTAATTATAACACAGGGATTATATTTCGTTGCGTAGCAACCTATGCTCTGTTCTGCTGTAGTGGTGACGCGTGCTATCACGTGATATAGAATGTCAAGTAAAGTTCTTCAGAAAGAGAAGCCGTTTTTTTCTGGTTGTTTTTCGCTCAGATTTCGTAAATTGAATTATGTGATAAACAGAGAAGCTCGCAACATACACAAACTCAGCTCGTTTCATAACTTTCATATGCGATGATTCCTCGTGTGAGATCCTCTGTTAAGTAAACGACGCATAACTATCATTATGGAAAGAAGATCAATCGGTTTATTGGTCTCATTCGCAATATTACGGTTCTAAGTTGAGCGTGTTCTTTGTCACGTCGTTGAATGTTGATTTCAAGGCAACAAAGAATCTGTTCAGCAGAAATAGGTAAAAGTCGTGAACTGATCAGGTTGTATATATATCCACAACTCAATTTCAGGGATTTTGGCTGACATTCAGGGCTGAATACCTGAATTTCAGGAAAAAGATCCCGGAATGAGAAGATTTCCCCTGAAATTCAGCAAATTTATCACCCTGATTAGTAAGTTTCCGTCCCTATTCAGGTACGTAAAATCCCCTAAAATTCAGGTAATTTAGCTTTTTTTCATGGTTGATATACATGTACCTCAATTTCAGAAAATTGTCCCTGAATTTCAGGTAAAATCCCTGAAATTGAGTTGTGGATGTGCTGCCTGATCTATTCAGGATTATTCCCTGTTGTTTCGTTCCCGTTCTACAATGAAATGAATCTCAACAGACAACAGAATGGTATTAAACGCAAAAATTAACATCACTAAACATCGAGTAAATCTGCTGGTGCGCCACCTGATTGCATCTTCACAATGTCAAGGTTTCTATCTGAGCCAAAGGTGAAACCTTGACCATCTTGCATAGCAGACTGCGTTTGGCCCACTTTCAGTAGTCGAGTCAGTCACGTTGACCTAGAAAAACTGCGCTAATGGGGAATATACCACCTTTACAGTTTCTACAGTTGCCTGACTTGCGGAATGTTTGATGAATTGAATGCGTTTAATTTTCCTTCATATCGATTTTTATCGCTCAGTCCGATTGGGCAAAGGGGTATTGTTGTCACCCCGTCTGTCCGTCCGTCGGAGCGTCTGTCCATCTGTCCGTCTGCATGTCCGTCCTCTTTTCTCCGGACTCCCATATCTTGAGAACTACTGAAGGCAGGTCGATGAAACTTCAGTCCAATATAGAATGTAGTCTGTAGATGTGTCTTTTTAGGTTTCGATGAGCAGGTTCTCTTCTGTCTGTCTGTCCGTCTACTTTTCTGTTCATCTGTATCATGGTTAAATTCCAACATTATGTATTATGGGCTTTCTTGTGGTAAGTTTCTAAAATCTAGTGGTGGTGAAATCATGTACATAATAATTTCCCTGAATTCAGAAATGTTTTCTTTCCATTCCACTTCCAAAATATTTATGGAATGTTGCAAGCGTTCTACCTGAGCTCATGAATCTACATGTTACATGCACCAAACAATTTTTCTGCAGGCGGTCAGGTGAGATAACCAAGTAGAGAATTGTACATGCAGTGCAAGTTTAAATCTACAATTTAAATCTCCACAACTGTTTCTGCTTGTGAATTATGATTTACCAATTACTCAGTTGGCTTTAATTTTGCTTCAGTTGTAATTTGTGATATTTCCACGTCTTGGGAACACTTACAAATAGTAGTTTGGTATCCATTTGGGCCACTATCAGCAGTGAACCGTATAGATCTACATGTATGTATATAGTAAACAGAGGCCTCATTTTTGAATGATACACTGAATAAAGCCAATATTTACTTGCTATCTTCTGAATAAATGTATGGAACTTTTAAGATATATTAATGTGTCCACGCCCCCAATAAATGATAGCTATTCTATGAAAATGATTAACAATATGAGAAAAATACGGCATTCTCTTCGGGATTTGCACAAAATCCCCAGTGAAATGAAAACTATGGGCAAAAGCCCCATCCAACATTTAGTTTCCGGCCAGGACAATAAGATCACAACTTTACCAATTACGAGTATATACCCCCGTGTATAATAGGGGGGTATACTGGATTCCGATTGTCTATCCGTCCGTCCCTCTGTGTGTCCGTGTACCCATCTGTTCGCCGGTCTGAAAATAGTTTCCGGGCAATAACTTCAGCGTATTCTTCTCAAATTTGATATGCATATACCATGCCATGAGATGTCATCTTGGATTGCATTTCGACTACTTTCACAACTTTCACAAATAGGTGGCCCCACCTGGTGGTAAAACCCTATACGAATTGCCGTGCAATAACTTGAGAACGTTTCATCGGTTTCTTTTCAAATTTGGTATGTATATACCATGCCATGAGATGTTGCTTGGGCTGGACGGTTAAGGGGCTGAGGGGTTGTAGCACCTCTGGTGCTTCATATTTAAAACTATTTTCCCTTCATATTTATTGATGTTCATCTGCCACTGGGTATCCCACAAGCCAGGCAACTGCATGTGGTGTTTTCGAATCTGTTGTCACGGTCGCCATGGTCGCTGTAAACAAGTGATCCGATTGGTCAATATATACAGCAAGTTGCTTTTGCCCATCGCCTGAAAAATACAGTCGCATCTCCCATGAACACGATACAGTACTCAAGTGTACCAGGGGTTTCTAGAATAGAGATATCCCTGGTTTTCGCGAGGATGCCCGATTGCGGTTCGACACTAAACAATCATCCCGTCATATACTCAGTATTTAAAAAGCAGTTGAGGTAAATTTGACGTTGCGGTACATGATCTGGTCTGCGGTGCTGACTGATTAACTGTTTTATTGTCTACTCCACTAGAGAATGCAGTAGCAATGAAATGACTTGGATGGGAATAAGCATTCGACAACGAAAAGACAACGGATAATGTAGAAAAGCCACGCAGAATGTGCGATGGAATGAACATTTGAAGTCCTTCCTGATTCTAAAATAAATATACTAATGTTGAAAGTTCTCATTCTTGTGAAAACCAGAATATGTGTCCTTAATTGCAACCGAAAAATTTATGACCATGGGCATTTTTTGAGCCACAGTGACCTTGACCTTTGAAAATTGATCTCGATATTGGTGCTGGACATCTGTCCTAGTGACATTTGGAGAAATCCATCAATTTGTTAAAACGTAATCGAAGTAGATTACAAGCGTCTAGTTCGTCAGTCATAATCCAGCCGTCGTCCATTAGAGAACATCCGCGTCCATAATCCAAAGACCTATTCCATATTCCATATAATAGTATTAGCACCAAATTCAAAAAGACGATCATAGTATACATAAACATAGGCTTGTTTCCTGCAAGAGAGAAGCGGTCAACAGTTTTCAATGATGTCGGCAAGACATCATGATGTTCCAAAAATATCAAATCCGTATCGCTGATCAGTATGATGGCGTGATGGCGTGAGTAGGCGAAGAATGAGGTTGTCCGTCCCATGCATGGGGTCCTGCCGCCTATAGCTGACATAGACCAACATGGGGTCCTGCCGCCTATAGCTGACATAGACCAACATAGGGTCCTGCCGCCTATAGCTGACATAGACCAACATGGGGTCCTGCCGCCTATAGCTGACATAGACCAACATGGGGTCCTGCCGCCTATAGCTGACATAGACCAACATGGGGTCCTGCCGCCTATAGCTGACATAGACCAACATGGGGTCCTGCCGCCTATAGCTGACATAGACCAACATGGGGTCCTGCCGCCTATAGCTGACATAGAGCAACATGGGGTCCTGCCGCCTATAGCTGACATAGACCAACAATTCTACACATTTCGAAAGTTTATTAGAGGAACTTCTGTGTGTACTGTACAGATGAAATGCATACTAAACAGTTCCCCCCAAAGCGTTGTTTGATATGTCCCAAGATATTTGCCCGATCGCGATGAAATTTTGCAAAAACTACCCCAGTAATCAAGCCGACACGGTGTATCAAGGATTATCCTGTAGCTGCAGTTGTGATCTAATGAGCATGCGCAAATTGGGACTCGGTCGGATTTTGAAAATTACACAAGCAGATTCAACCACATTTTTCAATGGCAAATGTTCATTTCATCAAACATGTTCACTGGGTGTCTCGACGGCCAGTAATCGTTAAAATCGCGTGTATCCATCACCATACTGTATTACATTCCGTCAAAGAGCTCGCATCGCGTTGATGAGGCGTGTGATGCGATTTTGCGGGATGGCTAACCACTCCCCCTGAAGCAGGCGTCTCACATCATCAAGATTTAACTCCATCCCAACTCGACGATAGACCGCTTACTTCAACTGATCCCACAGATTTTCGATGGGGTTGAGATCCGGAGAACTGGTGAGCCACTGCATCCGCTCAATGCCTTTAATTTGGAAGAAGTCATTTACAGCTCTTGCCCGATGTGGACGGACAATGTCGTCCATGAAGACAAATCCCTCACCGACGGCGCCTACGTGGGGAAAAACCTGTGGACGGAGAACTTCAGCAACGTAGCGATTGGCGTTCAAGTTTCCCTCAATAGGCACCAGATCGGTTTTGCCTGTGATACTAATGCCTGCCCACACCATTACGCTGCTACCACCGCAGGCCGTTATGGGCTCCATGCAGCACTCTGCATGCTCTTCACCATGCCAACGCCTCCTATCGTCAACATGGCGCAGACATTGGCCCATTGATATTTAGTCCATCGAACAGGATTTGTTGCCTACCGTAGACGCGCTATATTATGACGGCAAAGCAACAAGGCTTTCTTAACCATGCGCCTAGTACGTAATCCGACGGCTTTTCTGCGTCTCCTAATTGCTGGGCACTCAGCCTCTTAACCCCGGCACCAGCATCTACTCGAATCTGATCTCGGACTTCTGGTGCTGGAATTCAGAATGGGAGTTAGTTGAATTGAGAAACGAGTTGAATCCGCGCCACATTCGACAATGATTTAGCAATGTCACCGCGAATTTATCATACTAATTTTTCAGAGTAAACACTGATTTTAGCGTTTCTGTCCCAGAATTCAGTTTCAAAACATTCTGAAATGCCTGAATTACCTTTGTGCAAGCCAGTTAAACGTTTTCAGGTTTTTTTGTTTTTGTTTGACATTTTCAGACACCGATCGCGCGTCATGCAAAGAATAATCTTGCCACTAAGAAAGTGAGTGGTCGACGAAAATGGTATTAGAATTTTTGTGGCACACGCCGACCCTCATACCTTATGATCTTCTGTTCCTGAGTGCGACGTTTGCGATTCGCCGATCTTTTCGTTGCATGGTTGCCCTGGGCCTTCCGCTTCTCGGCAGATCCTTCACATCTCCAGTTTGGAGAAAGGTGATGGTACGATAAGGCGGGATTTTGGCCCATACGTGGTGCGGTTGAAATCGAAAAAATGAAATGTCCTAAAAAATGTATTAGAAAATATAAGTTCACAATATGTGAAAGTTTTAGTGCGATTGCGTTATGATTATAGTTATCATATGAAACTGAAATCCACAGCTTGTGCTATTTCGTGAAAAAAGGGTCCAAATCGAGTCCTTCAGACACGCATTTAGACGCGAAGGACCCCTTGGACCAAAACGCCATTTAACCTGGTGTTGTGCGGTTGCATTATATCCCCACTGCTGGAAAATCTTTTTGGTCCAAGGAGTCCTTCATACTAAAAAATGAAAAGTTATGAATCATAACGTTTGAAGTTTTCGTAAGTAGATTAAAGTGACAAAATAGCCTGTTACAGTTGTTCGTATGTCGTGGTGTAGTGGATACGCACGTTGGATCACAAGCGCCTCGAAATTTTCTTTTACCGAGTTCGAATCCCAGGAGGGCGACATGTGTGACGTCGACAAGTTATTTCAATCTTTCTCATTTTTGTAAAAAGAAATTGCATTCTGTATATCTGAAATAAGATTTCAGTCTATCATTATGAACCAATTAAAAGTAAAATAAATATTTTTTAACTATGACAAGATACCGTGTGGACATTACGGTCTAGTCAAACGTTGAAATTGAACGATCAGTCGCTAGCTGTTACAACGGCAATACATTCGCCTAAATTGTGTATTTATTCTCCAATATGTGCATGTAAAATCGACTGCAACGTGGTGAAATAATAACGCCTTGGTATCGAAAATATGTGAAGCTATCATGGTTCACCGTAACATTTAGTCCGTTGATTGACAGTTGCCGCCGACGACAAGCTGTACATTGCATTGTGATTGACAGATGGAGAGAAGAAATGTACATTCCTATGAGTCGGCTGTCTGTGGGCAAAAACCCCGCCTTACAGTACCATCTCCTTTGTCTTGTAATTTACGAATGGCATTAGGAGTCACCCCCATTCGACACGCAACCTGTTATACAGGCGTGTTAGCCTCCAAAAGGCCGATTGCAATAGCCCTATCCATATTCGATAACCAGGGCATGGTTTACCACAGAAATTTGCAACTTTTAACGCCCAATACTTGCGGGCAGTAATATGGGCTTTTCGGGTATGCGACGTTTTTATTGACCATCTCGGACATCACATTACCTGATGCAGGTCATGTGAAAATGCATGAATTTCTTGTGGTGTGTGTCATGTCCTGGATACACAACCACACGAATAAATTTCAGGACTGGGCGATCGACATTTTGACATTTTCAAACTGCCATCATCAACACGATGCGAGCTCGTTGTCGGAATGTGATACAGTGTCGTGGTGGATACACGCGATTTTAACGATTACTGGCCGTCGAGACACCCAGTGAACATGTTGAATGTGTAATGAAATGAACATTTGCCATTGCTAAATGTGATTGAATCGGTGTAATTTTCAAAATCCGACCGAGTTCCAGTTTGCGCATGCTCATTAGAGCACAACTGCACCTACAGGACAATCCTTGATACACCGTGTCGGCATGATTACTGGGATAGGGTGTGCAAAATTTCATCGTGCAAATATCTTGGGACATATCAAACAACGCTATGTGGGGAACTTACTTTTGTTGCACTGTTTATATTAAGTTGAAAAACAACAATCAATTTCGATCTGCGGTGGACTGAACATGACCCACATTTAGCTCGAGCTGCGGCATCTTAGCTTGCTAAGGGCATTTCACGTTTCACTTAACACTACTCTTAGCTTAACGCTATGATTCGGCACGTATTTCACACGGCGGCGCCCATCTGGAGAGAGATAATCCTGTTCGAAAGTTGTTCCCAAAGTCACATGTCCGCCCCATTTAAACGAGCCAATGAAATTATGTGTATTTAAATATTTTGACTTGGGCATCTCAGACATCAGACATGTCAGTTTCACGAGGCGCAAGACTGGGGGATTCTACGCGAGACCAAAACGAAGTTGTGCGAATTAGCTATTATATTTCTCACTCTAATGGAGCATGCTTCTTCGTTTTTCTTAAGAAAAATCATATTATAAACGGCCTAACATATTTGAAAAAAATAAAATCAGCGGCGGTTCACAGGAAAATGATATGATTTTTATTTTGTGATGGGGGCACTTCGAGGCCCATCAAGGGATCATTTCACTCGATCGCTTTCTGGAGGTGTGTCTTCGTTTTATGAATGTGATTGCGCTGATGTCGGATGTCACCGGACCAATCGGATGTGACCATTTGGGAAACGCCCTAATATACTCAGATAACACCCGTTACCGCATGGCTAAGAGCGGAAGTTTCTACATGTATATATGATCGTGCCTTGCGTTCGGATGATGGAGCTACGGCGGGGCATTTTAGTACTATGAAATAGACTTGCGTTTCGGATGTCCCAACATGGTTACCATTTTGAAATTATTCGTGATTCTTTGTGATGTGTATTATATGATAAATAAACCATAAGCCAGATACGAAATAACTCAATTGCCAAAAAGTATATACCTTTCATTGGTAGAAGTATCCTACAACAGACGAAAGCCATGAAAAAAATATTTGTTTTGTGTGTTTTGTTAAGGATTACTAAACCTTCTAACTAACTAGTTCCCCTGACATAAGTGACCGGCTGACGATCAATTCTCCGAGAAGTGTTTCATTTTAATCATCCCGAATTATTGAAGAAAGACCATTGAAGATAGTTTCTTCTGAAGCCAAATTTCTCTCTGCTTTTGATGTGCAGCACACATTCGTGGAATAATTGGAGCCGACAATTGGACGGTTGAAATTC
>JAVTVY010032384.1:0-14728 GCA_036873755.1 Hanleya hanleyi
GTGTACTAATCTACTCTCTCTACTTGTATATGCTGACGTAGGTTATCTTCTCACACCTAGTTCAGGATTAATTCCATCCAAACACAATTGTGACAAATCACCATCAATTATGGGGGTTCTCATGAGCGTCAGTCGATGAGAGCAATTGGGGATGGAAACATTTTGTGTTGCTGTCTGGCTGACTATAGCTATCTTGCGAACGCATACTTATTCACCTATGAACTAATTAGCTAAATATTGTGTCATTATAATTCTGTCATGTTGGTATTTAGGGCATATATACCTTAATGCGGAGTACGGTAAGGTAGTAGATTCTGGATCTGCATATGGAGAATATATTTAAGAAATAAATACCTCGGAAGTTGGTTTCAAATTTCACAGACAAGCATCATTTGAAACCAACTTCCGATGTCTTTATTTCGATTAGGACATGTACAATCGAATATTTATTAGGAAATTCTACAAATTCTATCAAACCAGATAAAATATGTTCGTACATGCCTTTCACTTTGATCAAAACAATTTTTGAATGAGGCGGCACTTCCCATCAGGTCACTATGCAACAGGTGTTCGCCGGTGGTTATCAGGAATTCAACACCGCTTTCGCTAAAATAATTTAACACTTAGACGGAGAGGTCATAAGTTAGAAATAACAATACACCATCAGCTCGAATTTGCTGATAGGCTCATTGCGCCAGGTCCTCGCTGCCATAAACATCGCGGAGAAGGCCATGGCCTTTCGGGGATATATATGATAAATCTCTCTATTGATAAAGTTTGTGTTTTATTAACCGATTGGCGAGTGATATGCACACACGGGCACAGGTTCCTGTTACTTCAATGCATTTTGCTGAGAAGCTACAGGAACTTGATAATGTGATGTCTAGCACTGTAATATCACTTGCCTGTATTGCACCATGTAAGCGTCCTGTCTGTCTCTTGTGTGCTGTCCTCAGTGTTTTGTAGGGTGGAGGGAGGGTGTCTTGTTCGATGCTGCTTCAAAGATTTCTTCTTTGAAGTAGCAGGAACGCAACTTGCCTGGGTGGTGCTTAGTTGGTTCCTCGCGATATAGCTGAAATATTGTTGAAAGCGACGTTAAATTCTCACTCACTCACCCACTCACGCAAACAATTTTTGTGTACACCAGTGTGAATTCAGCTCAAGTTCAGCGCAAATGCATCGCGTTCCAAATATGTTAATGAGCGCGCTAATCTTGCGCTGAACTCGCGCTAAGGATGTGAATATTGGTCAAAAAATTCTATGATGGTCAGCGCAGGAAGAGCGCACATTCAGCGCAAAATCAGCGCACATTCAGCACAAGATGCACATCAGGTACTGATGTTAAACCAGAAATCTTTTGTTTTCTACCATAGGAAAACCGGAATGCCCGAGGTTCCGTCCGGTCCGTGGGAGATTATCCGCTATTGTACTGAGAGCGTATGACGTCCCCAATAAACCACGTTGTCTTGTATCATGCATAAGGCACCCACACTGTAATTCGTTCAACATAAAGGGCACCAAGAAAGACCCACCTCTGCAATGTGAATTAATGAATGCCGAGCGGGAAGACAGTCCAAAACAGTTAATGGATAAACAGATGGGGTGGATTTATTATAGAGAACCGTAGGGGTATGTCGCATGTACGTCCAGCTTTTGTATTCAGTACAAACTAATGTTCCTTAGACGTTATAATTCTTACACCGTATATAAATCCAAATCAAAATCTAATTACTTTCATCAACACTTTCAATCTCAATAATGCCAATCATACTGTAATAAAGAAATATATATCCCAGCCCCTCGAGGCACCATGAAGTACTCCTTGAATTAGGCCCGAACTGTGATCATTTGAACTTAACATAAAATGATAGCATACTTCAGTCTAGTGAACATCTTAGATGAAAGCTGTCAAGATAACAGTTCTTGAGCCCATTCTGTGGAATGAAAGCTATCTAACATTACTCAGTAAGTACTCTAAATCAAGCACAAAACCTATCAAGAGGGTCCGGGAAGTTCAAGGGTGAGGCGGGTGGGAAATTTTCTGATAACAATTTCCTTCCAGAAAGCCATCTGCTCTGATGGTCAGCATATCCGAAAGGGAATACCCGGATGTTGGAGGATTGTAACTAAGGGACATAACCCGACGATGCAACACCTCCCCTCGGTTCAGGCAATAGAATAAATTGGTTTATCATGTAATTGTATTTATGATAAACTTTATTATTCAAATAACACACAACTATTTAATATTTGGATGGATATCGGCCACGGCTTTATTCCATATTATAACAACTCTAGTGACGAGATCCCTACGGACATGCTGAAACGCCAACCTTTCGGTGTCCGGACGAATCAACTATCTTATAAACCACAACCGCTCCCTGTGAAAGTTACCAGGCAAGACCCACGTGATCCCCATGGAATTCATAGGCAATTATATTAAAGCCATATATGCTCCCTGTGTAATACCGCACCAGGCAAGCCCCACATTTGATCCCTATGGAAACACAGGCAATTTTATTAAAACCATATATGCTCCCTATGAAATACGGCACCAGGCAAGCCCCACATCGGATCCCTATGGAAACATAGGCGAATTTATTAAAACCATATGCTCCCTGTGTAATACCACACCAGGCAAGCCCCATATCAGATCCCTATGGAAACATAGGCGACCCATAATCCTGATAATGCTCCCTGTGAAATACCACACCAGGCAAGCCCACATCCCTATGTATCACCCATATAGGCAATGTTTCCCGCTATCTGCCCCCTGTGGAGCAGCTTCACTTAGTTTGGCCGCAAGGATCCCGCCACTGAGTGTGTCAATACACACTGCACCCACAAAAATCCCAAGGGCAATTCTACAAACAACTCTGACTCTGATCATCGAGAATAGATGATGCTCATTATGGTCTTGTGAGTGGAGTTGTAAATGCTGAAAATTCTACCCATTCAAGATTATACTAGTTATCCAGGCTTCGCACACTTTGAATATAATATCCTCAACCATCATATAAATAATGATTTGTCAAACCGGCACCCCTTGGTTGAAATTAACATAATTTCATACCATATTCCTAACTTGGAATCTGGACATCCATAACTTTACATGATTTCCCCTGATAATACACACATTATACGCCTTCATGACTTTGTGATGTCAGACCGCTCATTCAGGCTTGACCACACTGTGGACAAATCTTCACAAGCACACAATCATTGTAAATCCGATGAATTTCTCGATGTTCTCAAAAACGTACGGTGCAATATGATAATCATGCATCTGTTTCATGCATTGTAACTTCTGTCACCATTTACCTCCCCAAAACCACTGGTTTTACACCCATATTTGAATCACACACCCAATGATAGACACCCTGCATAGCTGCCAATTATATTAGGCTTCAAGTATCCTTTCCAATTATCCATTCTCATATGCCTGTATCCTCATACAATATGGGCGCCATCACGTTAGCTTTACAAACTCTGACCTTGAAGGACAAACCTACCCAACAGAGTGCCACAATTTTCTCACATGGGCATGATCCGATTTTGTTTGACACTCCATGAATTACCTCCCCTGAACCGAAACCACCAAAAGCTATTAATTGGCTTCTCTCCCATACAGCAAACGGTATTCTATCTCCCTATCACACCCATCAGTTTCATGTCATGGGAGATCTGCTGTTTTCCCATCCACCCTAGCTATGGATCATCATAATGATAGACTGATGAATATGATCATTAATACAACTTGTATGCCAGTCACCTACCAGCCAATCAGTTGCCCATAGCTTTACTTTTCGAAACCCTGTCGATTCAAACTTCCCAACGTCTCACTTCAATATCACATAATTGATTTTTGAATCGGTGGGCGAGAAATAAACATTTAGCGTACCAGCGAGAATAAATCTGAGCTTAGCAATTGGGTGGAACAGGCGACATCCGCTTCCAAAACAATAATCAGGCTAAACCAGACTATTTTTTAATAGCCAAACATTTTAATATGGGTGTCCAAAATTCAGGCCCTTTGTATTGAGGGCGTGATAACTCTCATTCCCCATCATTTCCCAGGCCTCCCTGAAATTGATATCAAAAGAGCGAATAAAGACTCCCAGACAAATGAAATTTTTATGAAACAATATTGTGATCACTTCTCATGTCACCGAAATCACTCCTCAGCTATCTCTTCGAAGAGCTAATCACAGCTCTCAGCATCTGTTGCTATTTTTAAACACCAAGGTATGAAAATTGCTCTCTTTCTCCAGTTTAGTCCCTTTGCAGTCCATTTTCTATATCTGCCATGTTACATCCGTCATGTCTGTATGATTTAGGGTGTCCAAAATCTAGGGTATCCAAAAGAATGCTGCACCCTTGGGGGGGGGGGGGGGGGTACCTGGATTCTCATATCAAAATAACACTAGCCAAATGGCAGCTACAACCACCCTAGCCACCCATGAACCAGGACAAATAAGCCCAGGCAAATCTCTCAAGATTTCACTGAGTTAGTGCAGATAAAATATTCGAAATAGTTCATAGCAGTTTGCCTTATTCTTGTTTCATCAGCGACTGCTTGTTATCCCTTATTAACTGGCCTTTGAGTGGCACACTGCGGAAAGTGATAATAAAATCACAACATATTATGATGCAAATAAACCAGCCCAAAAACTGATGAAAACTTCGTTTCATCTAACTCCTAAACAAATTCATTTCAGACTACATGCCTATATCATGTATATCCTTGAGCACATGATGATGCAGCCACGCCTTGGAGAGTGATCACGCTCTGCCATCTACTATACCTGCTATATCCTTCCTTGATTCCAGGAGAGTGACAGTTCCCTCTCCTTAAATATCCCCAAAATATGCTTTTCCTTTCAAGAATAACAGTTATCCCTCCTAAATCTTATCTTGCAAATCTCTCAAATGTATTCACACAAGAGCTCCCATCCGCTCTCTTTCCATTTTCATATTTCAAGGCCTGTGATATTGCAACTCACCTGCACAATTGCACCATCAACAGAAAACTGTAGGCCAACCGTAACCCAAGCAGCTAAATTCCTGACCCCTCTCATTCCGCGACCGAGAGCTGGACCTCCCAACACTTGATCTTGTGGAAGGCATTCACAGCGGCAGCTTTCGCCGACTTCAACTTCAAGATCGATCCTGCTGCATGGTGACGGGTGTAGCATGTTGTTGCTGTTGTTGTTGTTGTCGTCGCCTGTCCGCGGCGCTGGATCGCATATCAATCTGCACCAGAGCAGGATTGCCCATATCCGAGACCACTACACGGCACACATCTGCCAAAATACTAAGAATAAAATTAAGAGAGGAATGGTACGAGTGGTGGTGGACAGAGAAGAGTTGGGTATTGCGGGGGGGGGGGGGGGGTATGTCGGGTGAAATTCACAACCAATCTAACTGGCAAATTTAAAGAATTTTCTCAACCATCTGACCGTAATATGCCAGTATATCTCAGCTATACAATGTTGAAAATCATATCTATAGACAAATCACTTCCAAATAAACAGATTATCGCAAAATTTTCTGATAACAATTTCCTTCCAGAAAGCCATCTGCTCTGATGGTCAGCATATCCGAAAGGGAATACCCGGATGTTGGAGGATTGTAACTAAGGGACATAACCCGACGATGCAACACCTCCCCTCGGTTCAGGCAATAGAATAAATTGGTTTATCATGTAATTGTATTTATGATAAACTTTATTATAATTCTGTCATGTTGGTATTTAGGGCATATATACCTTAATGCGGAGTACGGTAAGGTAGTAGATTCTGGATCTGCATATGGAGAATCAAGGGCGTAAACAAGTTGTCCGATTTGGGGGGGGGGCTTGAGAGGGGGAGAGTCTGAGAGGGGGGTATCCCCCCTCGCAGCTTAAGATTTTTTTTTGAAACTTGATGGTAAATTGGCACTCTCTGGGAGCATCTGAGTAGTATAACGTTGTAACAACTGAACTTTGATTTATCCCAAAATGTCTGTCATAACAAAGACGATCACTGCAATGATATACAAGCTGAAGTGATCATTCAGTCTCAGGTTTGCACTATATTTCAACTTAATCCTTAGACAATACTGTCGTGCCCCGATAGCAGAGCGTGTCTGAGCACGTTTCGTCTCTGACGTTTCCGACGATATTTCTGGGACAATTTATCCGACAACATTGAAACTTCACACAGTAGATAAAAAAATACTAAATTTATTCCCCTCCAGTAGTTCTCAATAAATCGCGAAAACAAAAATTAGATGGGAAATTTGTGAGATATTTTTGACTTTTTACGTCAAGCTCGCATGTTTTAACAATGGCAGATCAAAGTTATCGTGGCCCCAAAATAACATGGTAGGTATCGGTGACTTTGGTCAGTTCTCAACAAATTTTAATGAAAGACAGAAATACAATTCGGGCTTTTTAGTTTATATACTGTGTGAAGTTTCAATGTTGTACGATAAATTTTCTCCGAAATATCACCAAAAACGTCTGGGATTTATTATCTGGGAAAGACAGTAGGTTTATTTCTAGTGTTTCTTTATGAAAAGTAGTTGAGAGTTTGTATATCTCTTGTTTGTGAATGAAGAAGTACTGGGATCTCAATTGAAAAACAAAATAAGTTTGTAGTGAAAAAGTTACGAAAAATTCTCCTCATCGGAAGTTTTGATGTTTTTTGTCCAAATAGGCGGCATTTGATTGGATTTGGAGCACACTATTCCATTCTCGATTGAAGCCCGAAATCGTTAATCTATGGCTTTGATCACTGATCAATTGCAATCTTATTTTAGGCCTAATGGTATGCACTGGCGGTGATAAGTTTACTTCTCCTGTAATAATTGAATAAGATACGTGATCCTATATGCTATGTTAGGTTTCTTTTTCTTTCTTTCTTTCCTTTTTTCGTTTGTTTGTTTGTTTGTTTTGTTTTTTTTGCCGGCCGTCAAAATTTGGGGGGGCTCAAGCCCCCCCAAGTCCCCCCTTGCCTACGCCCTTGAGAATATATTTAAGAAATAAATACCTCGGAAGTTGGTTTCAAATTTCACAGACAAGCATCATTTGAAACCAACTTCCGATGTCTTTATTTCGATTAGGACATGTACAATCGAATATTTATTAGGAAATTCTACAAATTCTATCAAACCAGATAAAATATGTTCGTACATGCCTTTCACTTTGATCAAAACAATTTTTGAATGAGGCGGCACTTCCCATCAGGTCACTATGCAACAGGTGTTCGCCGGTGGTTATCAGGAATTCAACACCGCTTTCGCTAAAATAATTTAACACTTAGACGGAGAGGTCATAAGTTAGAAATAACAATACACCATCAGCTCGAATTTGCTGATAGGCTCATTGCGCCAGGTCCTCGCTGCCATAAACATCGCGGAGAAGGCCATGGCCTTTCGGGGATATATATGATAAATCTCTCTATTGATAAAGTTTGTGTTTTATTAACCGATTGGCGAGTGATATGCACAAACGGGCACAGGTTCCTGTTACTTCAATGCATTTTGCTGAGAAGCTACAGGAACTTGATAATGTGATGTCTAGCACTGTAATATCACTTGCCTGTATTGCACCATGTAAGCGTCCTGTCTGTCTCTTGTGTGCTGTCCTCAGTGTTTTGTAGGGTGGAGGGAGGGTGTCTTGTTCGATGCTGCTTCAAAGATTTCTTCTTTGAAGTAGCAGGAACGCAACTTGCCTGGGTGGTGCTTAGTTGGTTCCTCGCGATATAGCTGAAATATTGTTGAAAGCGACGTTAAATTCTCACTCACTCACCCACTCACGCAAACAATTTTTGTGTACACCAGTGTGAATTCAGCTCAAGTTCAGCGCAAATGCATCGCGTTCCAAATATGTTAATGAGCGCGCTAATCTTGCGCTGAACTCGCGCTAAGGATGTGAATATTGGTCAAAAAATTCTATGATGGTCAGCGCAGGAAGAGCGCACATTCAGCGCAAAATCAGCGCACATTCAGCACAAGATGCACATCAGGCACTGATGTTAAACCAGAAATCTTTTGTTTTCTACCATAGGAAAACCGGAATGCCCGAGGTTCCGTCCGGTCCGTGGGAGATTATCCGCTATTGTACTGAGAGCGTATGACGTCCCCAATAAACCACGTTGTCTTGTATCATGCATAAGGCACCCACACTGTAATTCGTTCAACATAAAGGGCACCAAGAAAGACCCACCTCTGCAATGTGAATTAATGAATGCCGAGCGGGAAGACAGTCCAAAACAGTTAATGGATAAACAGATGGGGTGGATTTATTATAGAGAACCGTAGGGGTATGTCGCATGTACGTCCAGCTTTTGTATTCAGTACAAACTAAATGTTTCTTAGACGTTATTATTCTTACACCGTATATAAATCCGAATCCAAATCTAATTACTTTCATCAACACTTCCAATCCCAATAATGCCAATTTTTTCCCTGTTATTAGGGATAATCTTAACCTACTTGAATCAACCGAAGGACTCCGGAAAGCTTTTAATGGCGTTCAAGTTATAAACGGAAAACGACGGGCACCTAATCTTAAAAAACTTCTGATTTCTGTCAAATTCACACCAAATAATCAAACGTTCTCAGTTTATAAATGTGGAAAACCGACATGCAAGTGCTGTACAAACATCATTGTTGGGTCTACTTTTCTGTTTCGCCATACGAAAACAAAGGAGGTGTTCGCTTTAGATGGATATTTTTCCCTTCAGAGTCGCTCTCTGCTGCTCTATTGTCTCGCTCTGAGCCGGCCGGTAAATTGTGACGTAATGCCCGGGTATTCCCCAACTCTTTGTCAGACAGGCGAGGCCAGTCTAATGGGAAATTCTGGTTCATATTCTCATACGGTTACCATTAGTATTTTCATGAACGACCCAGATATTTACGAACAATAATCAGTTATATTAATATATAAACCGACTCGAAAACTGGAAAAATCACTGCCAAAAGTTCAGCGAACAATAATTAAGGAAGTAACTGCAAAAAACAACGTATTGGCACATGTATTATCACTTGAGAAAGCAAGCCTCACCACTTGTTGAGGGTCATTTCCTTAATAAAGGCCTTGATATAAGACAAGTTTAACCTTATAATTTTTCAATTCATAGTTACAACTTTCCGCTGCCCAAAGACGAAATTATATATGTGTAACAATTAATTATTTGCTCTGCTGGATCGTCAGAATATTCAAATATTGAACAAGTGGTCTGACTGTATGTGTGGAGTTGTTTGTGTGCAATTCTATTCACGAATTAGATTAGACTTTAAAGTCCAAAATGAAGATGGGAGAAAAAAGGAAAAAAAAGAAGAAAAAAAAAGAAAAAAATCGGCGATTTGGGGATTCGAACCAAAATGTTGGTTTTCGTTTAATCCGTAGTCCGACACTGTAACCATTCGGCCAAGCAGCTGTTACAATTATAAACTTGAGGAATCCTGTGCCGATTGGCGGTGAACTACACCCTTTCAGAGCATTACAAGCGTTTTGACATATTTCAATATTATGAAAATATGACACCTTTAACCAAAACGATTCTTCAGTATCATTTTGGATCAAATCTACCGCTTTTCGATAGGTAAGACCCGTTTTGGTTAAAGGTGTCATATTTTATATATGAAGGGGATTCCCTTCAGGAATATCGCCAAAAATTGCAAAAACAAACAAATGCTTATTTTCTAATACTCCTAATATTTTTTGGACAAATCTCTTCTCGGTGAAAATTGAGAATATGAAAATTCAGTATTTTCTCTCTCAAGCAAATAACTTTTAAAGTTAGCGAGAGGAAATTATATTTTCGGTGTATAAACGCAACACAATAAGGAAAAAAATACGGTCAAACCGAACACCTCCAAAGGAGGTGCTCGCTTTAGGTGGATATTTTTCCCTTCAGAGTCGCTCTCTGCTGTTCTATTGTCTCGCTCCGAGCCGGCCGGTAAAGTGTGACGTAATGCTGAGGTATTTCCCAACTTTTGGCGGACAGGCGAGGCCAGTCTAATGGGAAATTCTGGTTCATATTCTTATACGGTTACCATTAGTATTTTCATGAACGACACAGATATTTACGAACAATAATCAGTTATATTAACATATAAACTCAAAAACTGAAAAATCACTGCCAAAAGTTCGGCGAACAATAATTAAGGAAGTAACTGCAAAAAAACCAAAAAAAAAAACCAAACAAAAACAAACATATTGGCACATGCATAATCACCTGGGAAAGCAAGCGTCATCACTTGTTGAGGGTCATTTCCTCAATAAAGGCCTTGATATGAGACAAGTTTAACGTTATAACTTTTCAATTCATAGTTACAACTTTCCGCTGCCCTAAGACGAAATTATGTATGTGTAACAATTAATTTTTTGCTCTGCTGGACCGTCAAAATATTCGATCACTGAACAAGTGATCTGGCTGTGTGTGTGGAGTTGTTTATGTGCAATTCTATTCACGAATTATAATAAAATAAGGGATTATGTGCGTTAGGGGTTCGCTGTCTTTATTTCACGTCACTTATGCATTTTAAAGTCCAAAAAGAAGAGAGAAAAAAGGAAAAAATGAAAAGAAAAAAAAAATCTCGTGGATTTGAACCAAACTGTTCGTTTTCTTTTAATCTCTAGTCCGACACTCTAACCATTCGGCCAAGCAGCTGTTACAATTATCACCTTGAGGAATCATGTGCCGAATGGCGGTGAACTACACCCTTTTCAGAGCATTACAAGCGTTTTGACATATTTCAATATTATGAAAATATGACACCTTTAACCAAAACGATTCTTCAGTATCATTTTGGTTAAAGGTGTCATATTTTACATATGAAGGGAATTCCCTTCAAGAATATCGCCAAAAATTGCAAAAACAAACAAATTCTTATTTTCTATCACTCGTAATATTTTTTTGACAAGTCTCTTCTCGGTGAAAATTGAAAATATGAAAATTCAGTATTTTCTCTCTCAAGCTAATAACTTTTAAAGCAAACGAGAGGAAATTATATTCTCGGTTTATAAACGCAACACAATAAGGAAAAAAATACGGTCAAACCGAACACCTCCTTTACCATGAAATGAGCATTAATGATCTAACTCAGTCAACTGGAGATAATTAGATAATCGAATAATGACATGTTTTCTTTTCTAAAATACTTGAGATTCTGATTCTTTTGTGTTCCATTAAAATGATGTGTTTACAGGTTGGATACTTTTATGATTTGTTTACCAACAGTAAAATATAGCAGCAACCAACGAAGCGTTATATTCCGGGATCCTATATATATATACATGTATATAACGAATGTAACGAATAAAGATCGCATAGATCTTTGTTAGTGAATATTGAGGAATTAGTTCGTAATTCTCCCAATCTCCAGAATAAAGCCCTAAAAAACTAATTATTTTTCACAAATCAAGTCTAAATACTTTGCATAATGCTATATTGGAGCAATATTGAAACTTCAATTTATCTGCAAACATCCGGAGTTCGGTAAATACGGCATCTTACTAAGAGTGATGAAAACGTACTTCTCATGCGACCCAAGACCATTGTGCCCCCAGACATTTGTGCCCCCAGACCATTGTGCTCCAAACCATTGTGCCCCCAGACCATTATGCCCCAGACCATTGTGACCCAGACCATTGTGACCCCGGACCATTGTGATCGCAGACCATTGTGCCCCTAGACCATGGTGACCCTATAACATTTGGTTTTACTTTTAATAAAACGCTCAAGATTGAGGTAATAACACGCTCGTGTTTGAGGCAATAACAGGCTCAATTTTGAGTTAATAACACGCTCAAGTTTGAGGTGATAACATGATCAAGATTAACACTCTCTGTGCCGATAGAAATATAGTTCAATGATTGCCTGTCGTTGGCATACAATAATAAAGACTTTCTAGATGAATATTTTCATCATATTATATCTTGTTCGAAAGCTTGGAGTATAATCTTTGAAACTTTGTAGGCGATGATAAGTATATATTCGCTTCATTCATGTTCATGACAGTGTTGATACCAGCTTGGAACTGTTAAAAATGCCGGTACAGAGAGAGTTTAGTTAACAACACGCTCAAGATTGGGGTGATAACATGATCAAGATTAAGCTCAAGATTGAGCTAAAAACACGCTCAAGTTTGAGGTAATAACATTCTCAAGTTTGAGGTGATAATATGATCAAGAATGAGATAACAGCACGATAAAGATTGAGCTAACAACACGCTCAAGTTTGAGGTGATAACATGATCAAGATTGAGCTAACAACACGACCAAGATTGAGCTAACAACACGCTCAAGTTTGAGGTAATAACCAAGATCAAGATTGAGCTAACAACACGATCAAGATTGAGCTAACAGAATGCTCAAGTTTGAGGTAATAACACCCTCAAGTTTGGGGTGATAACATGATCAAGATTAAGTTAACAACACGATCAAGATTGATCTAACAACACGCTCAAGTTTGAGGTAATAACACCCTCAAGTTTGAGGTGATAACATGATCAAGATTGAGCTAACAACACGATCAAGATTGAGCTAACAACACGCTCGAGTTTGAGGTAATAACATGATCAAGATTGAGCTAACAACGCGATCAAGATTGAGCTAACAACATGATAAAGTTTGAGATAATAACATGATCAAGATTGAGCTAACAACACGATCAAGATTGGGCTAACAACACGCTCAAGTTTGAGGTAATATCATCCTCAAGTTTGAGGTGATAACTCGATCAAGATTGAGTTAACAACACGCCCAAGATTGAGCTAACAACACGATCAAGATTGGGCTAACAACATGCTCAATATTGAGTTAAACATCCTCAAGTTTGAGGTGATAACACGATCAAGATTAAGTTAACAACACGCCCAAGACTGAGCTAACAACATGATCAAGATTGGGCTAACAACATGCTCAATATTGAGTTAAACATCCTCAAGTTTGAGGTGATAACACGATCAAGATTAAGTTAACAACACGCCCAAGATTGAGCTAACAACACGCTCAAGTTTGAGGTAATATCACCCTCAAGTTTGAGGTGATAACATGATCAAGATTGAGTTAACAACACGCTCAACCTTCAGTTAACAACACTCTCAACACAGCCAGAAAAATGGTGATGGCACATCACCCTTCAATGTGATTAGACCTGGTCATCACCTTGAAAAGGTGATGAGTTAGAGCTATCACCTTTAAACGGTGACAATCATCATCTTCTTATGGTGTTGATTTTGCCTCATCACCCTTGAAAGGCGATGATCTTAATTTACAATCATTGCTCATCAGAAGTGATGGTTTCCTGTTTACAGTCCATATATGGTATGGTCAGCTCGTTCAGTGTGATAATAATTGTTCAATATATTTTTAAGGGCAGTAACATTTGGTATTTATATCTGTATGTAAATTGCTTAGCTAATAAAATAATACAATTTATTGCTTTATCTGTGTTTTTGTTTCCCCAAACATAATGAATTTATCAGTAAACTGTATATTGTATCTATATCCACTCAGCGAGACAGCACCAGTAGCATAGAAAGGTGATTTGAGGGCCACTTAACCCCCCAAAAATGCGTATCACCTCTGTCACGTCATTTCCGGTTCCCGTCCGGTGACCAGAAGTGACCTTTGACCCCTGCGCATGCTCACATTACCGGATGAAATTGGTGCGCCGTGGTCAAGGGTCACTTCCGATCACGTGGTAGGAACCGCGGAAGTGATGTCACAGAGGTCATATGCAAATGTTTTAGGTCAAGGGGCCTGCAGATGGCCTTTCAAAGGGTGAAGAGTCGCCTACGTTTCCCTTATGTAGGGCATTGGAATTGACGCCTTGAGGTCGAGGTGCCCCACTATTGGTCCGAATGGACTACGGAAGGTGTGATAGTAGATCACTCGTGGAGAAGCGTCCGACTGGATGGATGCAGCGTGGAAGTGACGTCATTCTGCGCATGCATATTGGTCAGAATGGGCCGGGTGAGATGTCATATGGGCAACCCATGCATGGACATTCGCGGTATGGGGTGTGTCAGCGTGTTTTCTCTGCCTCACCCTGTAGAAGACGATGGGAGCGGTCTCGTGGCCATTGGGTGACTTTCGCTGAAAAGTTTTGACTGCGCATGCATAGTGCATAGGCAGGCCTGTGGGGGATGTTTTGGGGTCGAAGTGGACCACTATTGTTCCGATTGGGCCGTGGGAGGTATCGTAGTGAAGCATTCTTGGAGGAGCATCCGATTAGATGCGTGTAGTGTATAACTGAGGTCATTCTACGAATGCATAGTAGAAAAGGGACATTGGAATGGACGTGTTGGGGTCGAGGTAAACCAATATTGGTCCGAATGGGCCGCGGGAGGTGTCATAGTGTAGCACTCGTGTGGGAGCGTCCGACTGGATGGGAGTGTCGTGGAACTGACGTGATTTTGCGCATGCGCAGTAGAAGAGGTGCCTGAGAATAAACGTTTTGGGTGTCTTTATCGACCAATATTGGTCCGAATCGGTCGAGGGAGGTGTCATAGTGAAGCACTCTTGGGAGAGCGTCCGACTGGATAGGGCGTATCTTGGAAGTAAGGATATGGCGCGCATACACAGTGGGAAAAGGGCATCGGAATGGATGTTTTGGGGTCGATATGAACCAATATTGATTCAAATGGGTCGTATGGGGTGTTATTATGAAGCAATGATGGTGGAGCGTTCGACTGGAAGGATGTGTAGTGGAAATACCGTCAATCTGCGCAT
>JAVTVY010032385.1:0-14120 GCA_036873755.1 Hanleya hanleyi
AGAATATCCGCGCCCATAATCCAAAGACCTATTCCATATTCCATATAACAGTATTAGCACCAAATTCAAAAAGACAATCATAGTATACATAAACATAGGCTTGTTTCCTGCAAGAGAGAAGTGTCAACAGTTTTCAATGATGCCGGCAAGACATCATGATGTTCCAAAAATATCAAATCCGTATCGCTGATCAGTACTCTTAATCCATAATATTCGTTGTAAAGTCGTCATCTAAAGAATGATGTATCTCAGTCACGCTTTGATTGTGACTGTTCATATGAGTACCATGAGGATCTGGAAGTACATGGGCTCATACGGCCCCTAGCCCCGGGTTAAGCGGAATTAGACACATGTTACGAAACGTAGCCCCATAGATCTTGCACGCTACGTTCGTATTTTGCTATCAGCATGTCATCGACGTCATCGTGAAGACCCTTCAACGCAAGATCTCGATACTTCTCAGGTAAGACCAACTGTACTAACCTGTCACTTCTATCATGTGTCACACGGAATAATACACCCTATTGCTACAGTAACAAGCCGCCAGAGGATGCTAGGTCCCCCGCCAAAATGGCAGCAATATTTATAAGCGCTGTCGGTTTCAGAAGATATTCATGAGGATGGCAACAGCTACTTCACAGGCGTAAGAAGCAGAGGGGTCTTTCCACCTTCCCAGGTTTTGCGATCAACTCCGAATGGCTGACTGAATGTTGATTGCTACTGTAATATATTTTCTTTACCATGTAGCATGAAAATTATGTAACCGAAATGCAACCCCAAGAGACAACTCATGGCATATTATCTGCAAACTGAATTTGACAAGAATATGAAGGCATCCTCAACCTATTGCCCAGAAACCAAATTTAGACTTTGCCACAAAGAGTCACCACCTGTAGGTGCAAGCAGGCAAAACACAATCCCAAATGACATCTCATGTCATGGTATCGGCATATGAACTTTGAGACTCTGAAGAGGGGTCCTCAAGTTATTGCCGGTACTAGATGCCCACCGGTGTTCATGTTATTTGGGGCGGGTCACATATGAATACAAAATTTGAGAATAATCTGAGGAGCAGTTGCCAAATTATTGCCCGGAAACAAATTTTTCCACCAGGAGACGCCACCTGTAGGCAGAAGCGGGAAAAATACAATCCCAAGGAACATGGTATCGTGGGGACATCTGCATACCAAATTTGAGAAGAATCCGATGAGGGTCCTCAAGTTATTGCCCAGAAACCAAATTTAGATTTTGACACCAGGTGACGCCACCTCTAGGCGCAAGTCATTGAAATGCATTATCAAGCGACATCTTATGTCACGGTACATTCATACAAAATTTGAGAAGAATCCGATGGTCAGTTCTCAAGTTATTACCCGGAAACGAATTTGTGATGTTGCCACCAGGTGGCGCCACCTGTGAGTGCAAGTGAGCGAAAGGCAATCCCAAGCAACAGCTCCTGGCATGGTAAATGCATGCCAAATTTGAGAAGAATCTGATGAGCCGCAACGTTTCTCATGTTACCCAGAAAGGTACATATGTAGGATATTTCAAAGAAATTCGACCAAGTGTTTCTATTATCACTTGCAGCATGGAATAATGGAATGAACTCTAGTGGTGCCACCTCCGGGTGGATTTTGCTGAAACGCATCACCAACGGTGTTTTGTCGCAGGGAATACATTTACCAAATTTCGAAGAAATCCGACAAATTGTTCGAAAGTTATCGCTCGCGAAGGATTTGAACAAACATGAACGGACATGCATTAAAGATTGGAACAAGACCCAGTGGCGCCACCTACAGGCGGATCTTGCTGAAACGTAATACCAGCGACGTCTTGTCGCAAAGAATGCAGATGCCAAATTTCGGAGGAATCCGACAAAGCATTTAGGAGTTATCGCTTACGCAGTATTTGCACGGACATGCACTAAATATTGGAACAAGACCCAGTGGCGCCACCTACAGGCGGATCTTGCTGAAACGTAATCCCAACAGACGTCTTGTCGCAAAGAATGCAGATGCCAAATTTCGGAGGAATCCGACAAAGCATTTAGGAGTTATCGCTTATGAAGCATTTGCACGAACATCCACGGACATGCACTAAAGATTGGAACAAGACCAAGTGGCGCCACCTACAGGCGGATCTTGCTGAAACGTAATACCAAGAGACGTCTTGTCGCAAAGAATGCAGATGCCAAATTTCGGAGGAATCCGACAAAGCATTTAGAAGTTATTGCTTACGAAGTATTTGCACGGACATGTCCGTGCATGCACGGACACATAGAAGCAAGACCCCAGTGGCGCCACCTACAGGCGGATCTTGCTGAAACGTAATACCAAGAGACGTCTTGTCGCAAAGAATGCAGATGCCAAATTTCGGAGAAATCCGACAAAGCATTTAGAAGTTATTGCTTACGAAGTATTTGCACGGACATGTCCGTGCATGCACGGACACATAGAAGCAAGAACCATTTTAAAGTCCCCGGCCGCGTTGCGGCGGGGGACAATAACACATGCGACACCTACATGCATGTACAAAGGATGCGTTGATCACTACACTGAGCCACCGATACCACGCCACCATCCTCTGCCTTATGGAATACTATCACATGACAGACTCTAGACCAAAGTCCTCTTACAATCCATTCAGAATAACTTGATACCCAATGACCAATATTTCCTGAAATCCTTCATCACAGACCACTGGGTTCAGGGTCTAATGTGTATAGGTATCAACTGATAGCCAAGGAAAGATGATAGGTTGATCCGGTTGATTAGGCTTTCGTTTCCAGGAAATCTTCTCTAAAGCAATCAGATGATTGTCAAATCAACTAACTTAGAAAGGACCCAGTGACTAGATATTCCTAGGAGATCACGATGACAATCCAGGAAGTCGGTCTGACTACATTTATGTCCAGGTGATCCTACAGAAAGCCGATAAAGACGCTCTAAATCTGGGTGATAATGTGAGTACCTTTGGGTGGTCCAACAGCAATACACCAAAACAAATTATATATCGAAAAAGACGACAGGAATCATTGAAATTTCGATCAAGGGTGTACTATCTGATAACAATGCCAATAAAAAATCATTCGGGCTGCAAATACAATTTGCAGACAGGTTAACCAATCGAATGACTGATGTAGCATCTGGATAACGGGCTTAATTTTGTCTTCAATAAACTCATTTTTGAATATTGTATCACCACTTTAGAAAGTCATGCAAGGAACCTTCACAGATTTCACTGTTCCCATATGGATTTGTCTTTAGTTTTAGGGAAACAATTTTTTATGTGGCGAGAGCGAATTAAGGTTTAACGTCGCGTTCAGCAATATTTCAGTATATAGCGATAAGGATCAACTCCAAGACTGACTAAAATTCTTATCAATTCGAAGCATACCCATTTGTAACAAACTACACAATTCCCATAGATTTACAGTAATTATAGTAAACCCAGCATGGATGTGATAGTAAATGTGGAGGTTATTTGGCATAGTCTATTTTAAACATGACCACTTTCGACCATTGGAATTAACGGCATGGAACAAAGGATATAATGCGATACACATTATGTGAAATGCAATTTAGTTCAATGTAATGAACCGCATGTGTCAAAGCAAAGATGCCAAATCCGCACAACAATTTGCTGATACATCAACTATTATTGTGAGATTCAACTCTGCAAAACTGACCCACATACAGGGCACTGGCTAGACACGTATTGTTACAGACGCCCATGTACCTTTGTACGAGTCCACGCAGATTCACAAATATGATACCGTATTTGTTACATTCGAGGCATTAGATATATAAAGATAATGTGATGTATTATACATACTGTATTGTTCGCTTCAAAGTGATGATATGGCCTACAGACCCATTCAATGGATTATCCTTTACATCATATTATAACATTTCTCATGGGAAAACTATCACAGAACAATGCAGGCGCCACAGACCCCCTTCCTCAGCGTATTAACTAACAAAATTAACGCATGCCATTAATTTGGCATTGTAGAGAGTACGGTAACCTACTGACCTAAATAACTGAAACCTCTCCGCAATATTTAACGTTCCCGAACCATGTGGACTATAGCCCATAAACATACATGTACAAAGATATCCTAATTAAAATCGCGAAAAAGCTGAAATATTGCTGCACGCGACGTTACACCTTAATTCTCTGTCTCTCTCTTTTAATTACAATATTTTGGACAGTTTATTTCGGTGCACGTTTAATATGGTGACCATTCCCCACAAACTTCATGTTGATTAAAAATTAGTTCGATCTGTAAAAAAACAAACCTTTATGACATTATTTCGTCAAAAAATTGGCACATGGCATATACCGTGGGTTGAGGTTCGATGCTAAAACTGGACAACAAGATTCAATATATCATTCAATATTTATTCTTACTTCCATTACTCAAAAATATTTGTATTTTCATATTACCTCTTCATCCTATCACGTCACAAAGTCCACTGCAATGCACAAGATACAAGTTCATATTCTAGAAATTATTAAATTGTCAGGATTTTTTAACCAATTTGCAATACCTGATAGTGTTGACCGTGAAGGCCCGAGGTCCACTACCTCCATTATTCATGCCAGAAGTATTCGTTTTTCGCAAGTTTTCAGGCACAAAATTAATTAGACCAGTGTTCTGTAATTATTAACAAGCCATCCTTTATCAATATTTCAGAGATAAAGAATTAACGGACCTCGGGACTTGGGTCGCATGAATAACGTCCACTTGACGATTTATCTCCCCTTGAACCAGTCCCAGACTGACAATAAACTAAACAGCAAACTCTGGCTATTTTATAATAACGCTAATACCTCAATATTAGCGTTATTATTTATTAAAATAGGGATTTTATTTATTTTTGGATAACAGTTATTGACTCAAGGCGATATAAATCCCCAACTGGACGTTATTCATGCGAGCCAAGTCCCGAGGCCGGTTAATTCTTCATCTCTGAAATACTGATAAAGGATGGCTTGTTAATAAATTACAGAACACTGGTCTAATTAATTTTGTGCCTGAAAACTTGCGGAAAACGAATACTTCCGGTATGAATAATGGAGGTAGTGGACCTCGGGCCCTGACGGTCAACACTAAAGCTGGTTATCCTTATCAGGTGTTAAAAATTGACTGAAAAATCCTGACTAATTTAATAATTTCTAGAATATGAATTTGTATCCTGTGCCTTGCAGTGGACTTTGTGGGGTGATAGGATAAATAGGTAATATGAAAATACCAATATTTTTTAGTAATGGAAGTAAGAATAAATATTGAATGATTTGTGTATGGTATGTTGCAAAACATGTGTTGCAGTCTGTTTATTTGCAATCTTCTTGTCCATCATCCCAAGTCCAGTTTCAGCATCGAACCCACGGTATAGAAAAAAATCCTAATGATATTTTTGTTAGACCATACATAGACGTATCCTTCTTTGGTGGGGACCACTCTGAAACATGGGTAGGTAATGTGCTAGAGACACTTTTGCGGGTCTTGTCAAAAAACTTGTCAGGAAACGTGATGAATTGTGTATTCATTCATCTGCATGGCACGTGAACACTTCCGGAAATCCAACATCGCTAATGTAATACGAAACCAATGAAATTGTCATTGTTAACCCAAAGTCCATGTAACCCGATACACCAGATTAAAGCTTGCTCTTTCGATAGCCTATAGCATTGGGCCCTGCTTCGGAGGGCCAATGTCTGGCTAATCCAAGGTACGTGTTTGACGGCAGATTTTGAGATCGAGAACGAGGCCATGCTTACGTCACGGGACCGGACACACGTGGTTTCGGGGGTTTCAGATACAGATCCAGCATGGCGGAGATCAGAGATGGCAACTCCGCTGAAAGTTCGGGAAAAGAATGTGTGCATTTGCTGTAGGAATAAAAATGTCAAGTTTTTTTTAATACAATCAGAGGCAGGGAAAAAGAAGAACTTGGAGAATTCATTATTCAAATACGTCGAGTTACGTATAACTGAAGTGTTTGAGCAAGAGCTCGCTTCAACATCACATTCGTCCTGATATCGTCGGTCGCCATGATTGCTGTTTGAGGGAAGCCCTTTCATCCTAAAAATAGCGAGCCAATGAGAAAGCTGGTCTCGATTCAAAATGGCGCGGATCGAACGACCAATCGCTGGCGGAGTTCTGGTACACTATCACTGTCTGTTAATACCTAAAATAACTGACAGTAATACAGTCTAGCTCTTTCGACTGCGCCAGTCCAGAAACCTCGCGCTGGCAATTAAGTTGATGTCATGTTACATGTGGGAGGTGACAGGCTAATTGAATTGAGATCATCACCAGCTATTTAACTGTCATGGATGTTAGGGTCTGCATTGCATTAAGGGATAGAAGTGGGATATTATTGTCATGGATGTAGGATTTCACGCCTTGCGGCACATGTACTGTGCGTTGCCAACTTAATTATTTTCGTGTTACATAAGCGATGGTAGATTTCTGGATAAGTGATCACCTGTCAAGCAGATGAATAAGTGCACAATTTATCACGTGATTACTAAGAGCAATAACCCTCTCTATGGAGTATTGGCGCTAACGAAAACCACGTCAACGTGGTAGGTTTACAATGTCTGTACAGTAGCACCAATCAACCCAGCACCAAATGGTCTGAAATGCATTCCCTTGGATGCTGAATAAAGCCACCTTCGCATAAAAATTTAAAATCACTTCCGCACATCAGCCACCACGACCATAACTGAACGAGTGACACTTTGCATCACTCACGACGCGAAATGAAAGCCACTGTGGTTTTACAAACAGAAGCCTCGGCGGCTTAACCAAAAATAAAAGCCACCACGGCTTAACGAATACAAGCCATCGCGGCTTAATCAATAATAGCCACCATGGCCCCAAAAAAATATTCATAAATCATACATAATATGTCTACTCTTGTCCAAAATGTCAACATATGGAGCGCTTCTCACTGACATCCACTCTGGTGAGAGTGCAAATGAAGAGGAAGTCATTTCTTCATTCCGGGGCACGGTTGTGTGAAATGTACATATGTCAAGTGCAGGTGTTCACTTGGGAGATTCTATTTACAAGGCGGGAGAAAAGATTATTGGTCAGTGATTCAGATTGGATGATAGGGTTATCACGAAACCTTACCGACATCACTGAGAAAGGTTAAACATATCTCTATCACAAGAATCTATAGCTCGTGTTTGTATATATGTCTGTTTTATGCATTCTTGAATGTTGGCGTTAATAATATTTATATTACCTTTCCATTATGGACGCGGATTTTTTGTTGTTGACGACTGACTGCTGAATGTCGAGTCTGATGCTCGATTGCAGTTCTTATACAACTCGGCTCCGAACAGGGTTATCTCCCCTTCTGCTGGTCGATCGACCCTGCCCTCACTCACATATACAGGCATTCTCTCCCAGGGTGTTTTGTGCTACGCTCCATTTATCCCATCTTCACATTGTAAGTTAAATACTACACCTACGTTCCATCACGAACGTGTAGTGTTCGGCTTTGTTATGCGAAGATGCATTTACCCCTGTAGGGATCTCGCCATTTTTTGCAGGATTCTTGCAGAAACCAAGAACTGCTTTTTCTAACTGTTTTACTGATCGCAAAACGTATATTTATCTTGAAATACACTCAACAGTTATTCAGTGTAGACAGTTTGAAGGCAGCTTTTTGACAAATGTTGCGGAAATATATATCGGTGAGTCGCGGCTGATTCGCCCAGTTAGATGATAGCCATATTCGTTTACTGTGGCAACAGATGACCTTGGTCAACTCCGGCACAGTCCATGAGACCCTGACAGCGCTAAATGGAGATGAACGTAATGGATGCCTGACAATCTGATTAAAACTCAGACTTAATAAACCGCTCCTCTATCTGACATGTCGCTGATTAAGATCTGGGACAGTTCCTATCTTAAATCTGTCGCGCATGTCAGACTGGCGACCAATCACAGTCCAGCCTCAACTGGCGAAGAGCTTGTATTGGCGCTTTCCATTTGGAGGCAAAGCCAGCATTGCTCGGGCACAGTAAATGGAACGTGCACAATCAAGGCATTGCCAGCAGCCACGCCGACTATGCGAAATGGAAAGCGCCCTATATTCAGAGGCGGCCAAGTTCGGAGGGCGAGATCAAAAGTTATAGTGTGTCATACATGCCCGCAATAACGCAGGAGCGACTGCAGATGTTTTCTTGCATGCTACGTAACACTGTATAGCCGTTCCTACCGGCTACGGGATATCCTTACCTTGCCGGGTGTACGGACGAGATGCAGGCGGCTGACGAAGTTCTTCCTGTCGACTCCAGTTCATGAGCGATCACCGAAGATCATTATTTGCTCTCTTTACTCCCCGTTGCTCTCTTTATTTAATGACAGACCAGGTGAAAAGATCAAGGGATATTTCTTGCACTTCTGGATATATAGGTACGGTTATTTTCTTTCATAAAATCAGTTCATAACTGCATCACAACAACAACGGAGATTAGGAGATTAGCCGTCATGCTATACTACGAGGCGTCTCATTGGGCGACTATTTGATCGGAGTTCATCTGACGGATTTGTTATAGGAACTGTCCCAGATCTTAATCAGCGACATGTCCGATAGAGGAGCGGTTTATTAAGTCTGAGTTTTAATCAGATTGGATGCCTGATTGAGCTTGTTATACAGGGCGAATAAACGCCCTGGCATTCTCCGCACAATGAGTCTTCACAAAGCCATGTAGCCTTTGACGGAGTGTTGTGTAATTCACTCCTAGACATTGACCGCACAATATATTAACTGAGAGTTCAGATTGGGTTATCGCCCTTTGTACACTCACCATTCAGCAGGCGTTCAGCCGACGTTACTGTGGATAGCGTTCTTGAGTTTGAAATGTTTTGTGACTCATTTCATGATCAAGATTTGTTCATCTAGTTTAAATGCTGAGGAGATCTACTCTTCAGGTATGGACTACTTATGGTTTGTCAGATTTGTGTACTTTAAAGGTTCAAATGTCCACCTCATGCCATGACTGATACTATATCTTTACTTATCTTTATTCACCAATCTGTTAAATTATATACTATACTCTCACTGCTAAACACTGTTACTTAATATATTAATTCCTGGGATAAAACAAGCCCTTTAGGGTTTTATTCCCGCCATATGTATCATTATTATAAATTAGCTAAATATTTGATGCACATGCTTCTGTATGGTGAATAAAGTATTCAATATTCAATTCAATTGCATCAGATAAATGCAAGTGTCGAATAACTGGGCCCTTTATAACCTCTCGAATGTATAACGATAAATATGGTAAAGTTTGTAGAGCCCAGATATGTTAAAATTGCTCAGAATTGTTTGTTTATCAGATATCAAGCAGATATTGTAAGGATTTGAAATGAATAATAGCTACTGTCTCGGTTAAAAGCTTATTATTATGGTTCAAAGCAACAGTTTATGCGGTACAAGTGAAATCATGCTACTGCTGATATCAGTTCATTATAGTATAACAATACATTAATGAATATCGCTTATATCAATTTGTCGCGGATTATCAAGGTAAATTCAGTAAAGATACGAGATAACAATCTTTTATTGGTAAAGAAGGAACACTTATCAGACTGATATTTGTAATGTTTTATTTCTGTTTGTTGCAGAACAACAACACTCAGACACTTCAGTGTGTACAATATACAGTTACGAAAAATCTCTCGGCATTGAGTCTTATTTCTGTCAGTTTGCACCAAAATTTCTGAAGAAGAGGGAATTCTCATCGACGTGCCGATCTAGCAGGCAAATTAGGAGATATTTTCTGACTTGGTGATTGACAAGAAATTTGAGCTAAAATATGAGCGAGCTAGAAGATCATCTTGAGGAAGAGTCGGCTGAAGGTGGGGAAAATGCCCCAAATGGTGGCGCTGAAAATGGTGGCGCGGAAAATCTCCCTAATGGTGCTGGGGAAAATAACCCAGATGAACATATAGTGCCCAATGAACAAAATGAAAGAGAAATTTGTCAGAAACAAACGAAAGTATTTTCGAGGTAAAATTACACGTGCAATTAACCGCATACATCAGGGCATACAAGGACAACAGAACACTAAACGGTTACAGAAACAGGTTGGGGAAATCCGAGAGGACTATAACCAAGCCTGTGAATTTCACAATGAATTATACAACTTCATAGATGATGATCAGACTGCTCGTATGGATCAATGGGAATCTGATCTGGTAAATGATGTATACTCCATAGAGGAAGCAGTTGAGGACTATGTCAAGTCAGTTACTATGGCCCAGGGTGATCAACTCTCACACGGCGTTGTGACCAGGAGTATATCGGCGGGAAGGTCGGCAATTATCAGCCAACCCCCAATCAGAGAGACCGGAATCACTCATGCCTCAGAGACAAGAAACTGTACATGATCAGGTAACAGGGGCAGATAACTTTGAACATTCTTCTGACTTGGCCAGCAGTGTTACAGAAAGAAATGGACAATCATCGATCAGTGTGCAACAAGATGTCCCTAGACAGGGACAGGGAGAAAGGGCAAATAACTCTGAACGTTCCTTTGATGCATGGATCGATAAACTGATAGAGTTTAAAGAAACTGAGTTAGTTTCAAGCATGAACAATTTGTCTATTGCAGAGGCTCTATATAGATTAGAAGCCAGTAGAGATCTTCCTACATTAGAGTTACCTAAGTTTAGTGGTGATGCTCTAGATTATGTTGAGTTTATGGAAAGATTCAAAATTCATGTGCATGATAAACCCCATTTAACCGATGATGTTAGAATGGCCCAGCTCAAATCACATGTCAAGGGTGAAGCTGAGCGTGCTATCACAGGTTTGGGTTCAGGGGGTAAAATGTATGCAACTGCTCTCAAAACCCTGAAAGAGCAATTTGGTCAACCAAGTGTGATAGCAAGGGCGTGTGTAAATAGGCTCACTAAGGGGGGTAATATCCATGCAAATGACCGACAGGCACTGCGTGATCTGTCGCTTGATCTTATAAATGCCCGAGCCACATTTCTCAGAATCAATTATTTTGCAGATGCAAATGCCAACGAAACTCTTAGACAAATGATCAGACGACTACCAGACCACCTGATTGGGAAATGGAAAACGGTAGTAACGGGAATACGTGAGAGGGGCGAGTTGCCAACCATAGATCACATTAGCAGCTTTATTCGAAAGAAGGTCCAAGCTGAATACGACCCAGACTTTGGTAATTTAGAAACAGGTCAAAACAAAGGGCAAAGGTCAGACTGGAGAGGACCGAGAACTGTGAAGAAGGGAGTTAATGCAGCTCAAAATCAGAGAAGGCCAACAGAATGTTATGTCTGCAAAGCAGAACACAAAGTGGTGAATTGTCCGACATTTGCAGATTCCTGTGTCGAAGAACGAGTGAAACAAGTCAAGGACCATAGGCTATGTTTTTCCTGTTTAACCAAGGGGCACATGGCTAGTCAATGTAGGTCAAAGGGTAAGTGTAACAAGAATGGCTGCACTAGATTTCACCATCCCCTTCTACACTCTGATCCACCAAGTGTTAGTGGAACTTCACCTCTAGACAAAGGAAGTATCATGCCGGTTGTCAGAGTCACTTTCCGTTCCGCAAACGGAAAAATGCGTGAAGGTAATATATTAGTAGACAGTGGCGCTGGAACTACCATCATCCGACGAGACTTTGCCAAAGCCCTCGGTCTCCAGGGAAAACGAGAGAGACTAAGTCTAGCGGTAGTAGGTGGTGAGCAAATTGACCAGCCTCACATCAGAAGGCTCAAGTTTTGGGTTTCTCCCTTGAACGGAGGGGAGGAATATAGTATCGAAGCTCACGAAGTAGACCAGACTATCATTAGCGTTCCAGCATTAGATAGGCCCTGGCTGAAGTCATTCTCCCATCTGTCGGACTTGAGTTTCTCTCACAAAGCTGGTCCAGTAGATGTTATTTTGGGAGTACATTATAGCCATCTCCATGCAGAGAGTGAGACACGCCAAGGTTTGCCATTCGAGCCAGTGGCAAAGAAAACTGTACTTGGATGGTACATAATTGGGCCAAATCAGGAGAAATCCTCATCAGTGTGTTCGGTGAATTTTGTCGAGAAAATTGATCTCCAGAAGTTCTACGAATTCGAAACTCTGGGAGTCCAAGCATCGGAATGTTCCTGCCCAAGGCCAGCAATATCTCGTGATGACAAACGTGCTCTGGATTTGATGGAAGCGTCCTGCATGAAACGAGGTGATCGCTACACAATAGGGTTACCTTGGAAGAAGGATCCAGGACAGTTGCCAGACAACTATCCTCTTGCGGAGAAAAGACTTGAATCGTTGGAAAGGTCTTTGCTGAAGAATCCTGCCAAAGCACAGATGTACTCCGATGCCATTACAGACTATGAGAAAAATGGCTGGTCTTGTCCTGTAACAGAGGAGGAGTTGAAATCTGATATCAAGCCAGTCAGTTACTTACCTCATCATGGAGTCTATCGGCCAGAAAAACTAAGCACACCACTCAGAATTGTGTTTGATCCTGCAAGCCCGTACCAGGGTATATCTCTGAATTCCTTCCTATACAAAGGACCTGGCCTTATTGGCAACTTACTGGGAGTTTTACTCCGGTTCAGGGAAGACAACGTGGCCTTTGCAGGAGATATATCAAAAATGTACCTGCAGATCTGTCTTCCAGAGGAAGATACCCATCTCCATCGATATTTATGGCGAGATCTGGACACAACGAAGAATCCCACCGTCCATCGTCTTTTGCGTGTAACGTTTGGCACCAAAGCTTCTCCGGATATGGCGAGTTATGTCCTGCTTCGCATTGCTGATGAACACAAGGATAGTCAGCCAGATGGGTCGACCATTCTCCAACGGGATCGTTATATGGACGATCTGATTCACTCCTGTCCCACTGTAGATGTGGCTTTGGAACGCATCAGAGGCCTGGAAAGTGCTTTACAGACTGGTAGTTTCGAAATTAAGGAATGGTTCATTTCGTCAGAATCAGCCAAACGACAGTTGGCCTCAGCCAAGCTGGATCAGATGACAAAACCTGTCGATGTTGAGGAAAATCAACTGATCACCACGTCGAATAACCAAGAACCAGATTCTTCAGGTGAAGTGAATCTGGATGGACAAGAAGATGTCAAAACTTTGGGTGTGGGATGGAATCCCAAAACCGACAAGTTGAAGTTTGCAGTGAAGCCACTGCATCTGAACAAGTTCACAAAGAGAAACATCCTGTCAAAGATGTCTATGCTGTATGACCCTTTGGGGTTAGCATCGTGTGTCACTATTAAAGCCAGAGTCGGAATGCAGGAGATCTGGAGATGCAAAGAGTACGATTGGGATGACCCATTACCGAATGAAATGGGGGAACTGTGGAAAGGTTTGTTCAGAGACATTGAAGATCTAAAGTCAGTGGCGTTTCCGAGATGTTTAAAGCCTGAAGATGCTTATGGTGAATCGGAGATGCACGTGTTTTCTGATGCCAGCAAGATGGCATATGGTGCAGTAGCCTATCTCTTGTGGCATACACCAAGAGGTCCTGAGGTCCGGCTTATTTCAGCAAAGGCAAGAGTGGCTCCCTTACACCATACCACCATACCCAGACTGGAGCTCATGGCAGCTCTCATTGCTTCACGACTAGCGAAGACCGTTACTGATGAGTTCAAGCAGAAGCCAGTCAAAGTCACCCTATGGACGGACTCTCAAATTAATCGTTTTACATTGGCTTCGTACAGAGTCCATTACGATGAAGGCCTTTGTTGGGGTTCGTGTGGCCGAGATTCAGAGTACCTGGGATCCTGTGAATTGGAGGTTCGTCCCGACAAACCTCAACCCAGCAGATGATCTGAGCAGAGGACTTTCAGCAGAAGATTTAGGTGGTCGTTGGATTCACGGTCCGTCTTTTCTGAAAGAGCCACAGCAAAACTGGCCAGTAGAACCATCCCAGCCTGTGAAAATGGAGCTAGAATACAAGAATGTGAAACCTATCTGTGCAGTTCAGAAGATACTCCCATTTATTGCTGTAGAGAAGCATTCCAACTGGCAATGATTATTGAGAATCACTGCATTTTGCTTGCGCTTCATTCACAACATTCGAAGTAGGTCGCAAGC
>JAVTVY010032386.1:0-13602 GCA_036873755.1 Hanleya hanleyi
CTGTGATTGGGGTACGTTGATGTATGAATGCATGGAAGCATATATGATATCTCGTTCTCGCCTCCTTGCCCCTTCCGCCTCTCTTGTTTTCCTAATTTTGAATACTTTAGAGAACGAACCATCAGTTTATACTGTGGTGAGAATACAATTAAAGGCTTCAATTTAGTTACAGATAACTGCTACCCTTTAGATACATCTTTCATAACTGCTGTCGGATGTTCCCGTCCACTTGTATGTTATTGTCGGATGTTAGTATTTTTGATTCCACATATACATATATACATATATAACTATCTAAACTGAACGTGAAACGCGTTTTCGCGTTACTATTATCGATGCGGAAGTGCAGAAATGCGAGATAGCAGCTCTTGGCAGCTATAGTGGATGATTTTTCAACTTCGCATGGAAACGGATATATGTTTGCATCAGATAACTATTGACTTGGTAGCATACGCCTGTTATAGTGATTGAGATGTACACCAAACCTTTCATGTTACAAGCTAGGGTATCTAATTCCGCTTAAGCCGGTGCTAGGGGCCGTGTGAATACTTCACTGTCTCCACATGAACAGCTGCAATAATGCGCAGCTGAGATACTAAGGCTACGTCCGAGAATCCACCGCATTCTCGAGTCCGAATGTTAGGTGTCGACGAATGCTTTCCTGTAGAGTCATATGGTTGCTTTTTAGTCGCCAGACGTCAATTTTCCCACCTCTTGCAAATCGCTCCAATTTATTACCTGTATATGGTAAGTTTCTGCTGGTGGACTGTCAGTCCCCGAGACCCGCCTTCTGTACATGTCTCTCGACAAATATATGTAGATTTATTGTTTTGGTGGGAAATTTAAGCCATACGACGTTGGGCATTACATCTTAGTTTTCCTGGGTATTCTTGCATTTACCATGTTTACCCCATGTTGAGACGTTTAATCCATCAAACGTCCACGATGCTCATCCATGAACATCAGATGAGTTGTTTGAGCTGATCGGTCATCACATCTCCCGAGCTAGCATATCTAATTCCGCATAAGCCGGTGCTAGGGGCCGCGTGAATACTTCATTGTCTCCACATGAACAGCTGCAATAAAGCGCGGCTGAGATACTAAGGCTATACGTCCGAGAATCTACCGCATTCTCGAGTCTGAATGTTAGGTCTCGAGTCTGAATGTTAGATGTCGACGAATGCTTTCCTGTAGAGTCACATGGTTGCTATTTAGTCGCCAGACGTCGTCAATTTTTCCCACCTCTTGCATATCGTTCCAGTTAAGAAAATGCAATAGCAACTACTAATGCATATTGTCACAACTGTGTCATTGGAGTCTGCATGTAGATACGCCAGCTGCATGCTGTCAACCACTAACGACACTAGTTGGCTAGCTGATAAATAATAATGACCCAATTGTCACAATTGCCACAATTAAGACATTAGTTGTTAGAAATAAGGTTTCTCTGTCATCCTCTGGAGGAGTGATATGTATGTTACAAGCAGAGTGTCCCCGAATATATTTATACCTCGGTACCGATACGAAACAAACCAGAATGCTGACGATGTGAAACTCTGTTAGTGCGAATGTGCCGGCAACAACTTGCTCGTATTCACCTTTGTATTTAATTGACAAAGAAAACATGATTGATAAACATAGGAGAAAACTGTTGATGAACACCGTAACTAATATCTACCATTATGCAAATTAATGAATTCGGGCTGATATTTATAAATGGGATCTTGGAATATATGCATCAAGCCTATATGGTCCACCACTGGCATGTCTCAGGCTTACAGACTGACTGTATGTTTACCGTTTACTAATTCAGTCTTACAATGTTATCATTTTAAGGGTCCAAATGAGTCAGACGTTATTTCGAACACGAAGCACGTTTATAATGATATAATTCTGTCAACAAATGTTGAACTTGGCATATTTTATTTCACACCATGCCCTGAAAGGCAAATTGTTTACGCTACGTCTGTTTTTTGTTTTATTATACTGTCACAATTACTTACATAGTGGCCAATTATAATCTTCTCACGTCTCATAACATAAACCATTTCTCAAAAGTTCATATAAAGGAACAATTCTTTGAGAAAAAGATTTTCGCCATAAAAATTGTTATCACATATTTTTCACTTTCAAGCACTTTATATTCGTACGAAGCTCAACTATAAGAATTCCTGTGTTATTTCTGAATATACTCCTAATGGATCTATTAGTCTCTTATCTTTGTTCTATGGGATTATGCTTTATTTACCGCATACACCTTCGAATGTATGATTTCCATCAGAATATTCATTTAGAAGAGAACTTCATTATGCACCTGATGAATTAGACTATATGGATAGGCGATAAATTTATGCATAGCCGTTGGAACCACAGACATTATGTGTTCTGCCATCGTCCACAACAGAATTTCTGCGTCAATTTTGACGTTCATTTAACAGATAGCCCCAATTAATCCATAACATGATAATTAAAAGATGGCAAGCTGATAGTTGATTGCGGCCAAATGAGATGGACCTACCATATTTTTGGTTTGTATTAGAAATATACCTCTAAAATGCTGGAATTGAAAGACTGTAGTATTGTTGTAGATTTATCTGTATCATTCACTATTAACCAATCCAGATTGATGACTTGAGCTCATATCATGTGTTCCATCATCAAAAAACTGGTCTTTAATAATGTCGCCTAGTAGAAATCGGGTAAACAACATTGACAAGCATTATATTTGAATTCTACTTATTATTTCTGGTTTGAATTAGAATAATTCAGGTTTTTTTGGGTTAATAAGTGCCAGAGTAACGTTTTTTATCAATATGACTCTCATTCTGCATCGCCTCGATTATTATCTATAGTTCATTTGATGATGCACGAATCCTAGACACAAAGGGTTGATCTTTATCTAACTCTGACATTCAGGGAATTGATCAATGGAATTGGAATCTTGCGATGTCATTATTCCAAATGTCAGCATAAATATATGCCGGGATATTTACAGAACTATAATAGAATATTTAGATAGTTTTCTAAGTTATAATGATTATTCATAGCATTGTGCAACTACCATTTTGAACATGAGGCACCAGAGGTGTTTCAACCCTCAGCCCCTTAACAGCCCAGACCAAGAAGTTTTTATGGGTGTAGGAGTTTGGATGCTCAGTATAGAGTTATGGCATTTGTATACACTTTTGTCGGAACCACTGACTGAACCACTGGGCTTAATAAAGTTAATATCTGATGCGGGAGGGAGGCTTTTCATTTTTATTCTTTTGTCCCGACCAAATATAGCCATCTTTTCTGGCAGGCCGATGCAGTAGTTCATTACAAACTGCATAAAACCAACAATGTTCTTTGAGTTACCGTACCTTCAGCAATACTATTTCCTGCAAATAAAACAAAATATCAAACATTTTATTGATTCAATGTTCAAGTACATAAATTTGGCAAAACTTTGAGAGAGAAATGTATAAATACAATCAAAACACTTGTAAATAAGTCTTAAGGGATGATACAGTGAGATGATACAGTGAGATGATACAGTGGCAAAAGAGTGGGGCAGTGCCTGTGAAGCTAGAAATTTATTTTAATCGACCTTGGTAATCTTGTGACTAGGTGTCCACATCGCTAAGTTGGAAAACAACGAGAGTTACTGATTGACTCGTGAGGTATTAGCTGGTGTGAGAATGGAGGGAATCTTTGTTATATCTGTTTGAAAGCATGCTTACATGATCCCCCACCCGCCCCGTAATCTAGTTTTGCGCACACAGTACACATGGTATGCCAACTCATGTAGGGAACCGTTTGTAAATTCCCGGAAATGAACTGGTGCCACCTGTAGATGCAAATGCGCAAAACGCAATCTGCGTAACAAATCTGAGAAGAATCCGATAAGGGGACATCAAGTTATTGCCCGGAAACAAAATTTAGATTTTGCCACCAGGTGGCCGGCGCCACGTGTAAGCGCAAGTGGGTGAAACGCAACGACATCTCATGGTACGGTATATAACCAAATTTGAAGAAAAAAATCTGACGAGCGCGTCTCGAGCAAGTTATTGCCTGGAAATGAATTCCGGATTTTCCCACCAGGTTGCGCCACGTGCTAGCAAAAGTGGGCGAAACGAAATCCCCAGCGACCTGTCATCTTGGCATTTGTATACCAAAAATGAGAATAATCCGACGAGGGGTTCAAGTTACTGCCCATGTTACACATTTTGCCTCCAGGTGGCGCAACCTGTAGGCGCAATTAGGCGAAACGCAACCTCAAACGACATCTCATGGCAGGTATATACCGGCACATATCAAATTGAAAGGTTCAATCCATTGAAAGGTTCTCAAGTTATTGACCAGAACCAAATTTCGGATTTGCCACTAGGTGGCGCCACCCGTAAGCGCAAGTGGGCGAAACGCAATCTCAATCAATATGGATTTCGGCCTAATCACTCTACATCTCTTGCAGCCTGTTCATTGTACGATGATCTTGTTACTGCAAAAGAATCCAAAAACCATAGTATCGTGACTTTTTTAGATCTTTCCAAGGCATTTGATACAGTAAATCATGATATTCTCCTGTCTAAATTAGATCATTATGGTTTTCGAGGTGTTTCGAATGACTGGTTTAGAAGCTACTTAGCAGACAGAACTCAGGCGGTAACATTTAATGGAATCTCTTCTGAACCTATGTCCATTTCTTGTGGCGTGCCTCAAGGTTCAATTCTTGGACCAATTCTCTTCCTGATTTACATTAATGACATCAGTAATGTCTCTGATGTGTTGAAAATCATACTATTTGCTGATGACACGAGTACATTATACTCGCATAAAGACCTTCTACAAGCTATTAATATTATGTCTCTGGAACTAGAAAAACTCTACAGATGGTTCTGTTGTAACCGTTTATCGCTGAATATTCAGAAAACAAAATACATGTTAATAAAAGCTATTACAAATAAAAACAACCGGGAAGATACCTTGCCATTATTAATATCTGGAACACAAATTGAAATGGTAGAGAAATTCAAATTTGTAGGTGTTATTTTTAATAACAAACTGAATTGGATTGATCACATAAATTATATCTGCAAAAAGTTGTCAAGAAATATTGGAATAATAAATTTCATAAAAACATCAATTAACAAAAAAACTCTATATTCTGTACTATTCGTTGATCTTTCCATATTTATCCTACTGTAATATTTTATGGGGAAATACGTACGCTACTCACCTACACCCATTGCTCCTACTTCAGAATAGGGCACTAGGAATAATTACTTTATCAAATAAACTAGACCATACAGAGCCTTTATTTAAAGAAAAGAAAATTCTACAACTTTGTAAATTGAATGCATACTCATCTCTTCTCCTCGCCCATAAAGTCTTTCATCACCCTAGTCAACTTCCCAAAAATTTCCATTGTTATTTTACCAAACAATCTTCCATTCACCACTACAATACTCGAGGTCATCAATTCAATTTATACAGGCCTATTTACCTGACTAACTTATCACTTCACTCTGTTAAAATTGCTGGTCCCCGAGAGTGGAACAAATTACCCTACTTGCTCAAAGAAATTAATTCAACCTCCCTATTCAAATCGAAACTTAAATCATACCTGATTGAACACTGACCAGTTTCACAGCAGCACTTTATTGTTCATGAAATGTATCATGTGAAATACTCCTTGTATAATTATTTCTACTGGGATAGAACAAGCCTCATGGGGCTTTATTCCCGCCAATATTTAGTCTGTATAATGTTAATGTACATGGATTTATTTTATTGGTGAATAAATATTCATTCATTCATTCATGATAGTGTAAGATTTGGGGGGGGGGGAGGCAGGGGTTAATGATGTTTGTTGATTATTTCACCTTGTGTTACTCACTTGTTTTATATGCTGGTTATTGAGGCTAACGGAGAATCGTCTATCGTAAATGATGTGTTAAATTAAAATAAATGAGATATTGCTGGTGAACATCGTGTTTATACACAGAGTTGTTGTTGAAGTTGTTATCGTGTTTCGCCGATGTCGTCCATGTTTTATATTGCCGAGATATCCTTGTCGTAAAGTTAGAAATGTGCAAGTTGTATTTTCTGAGTTTGTTGTGATATCTTTTGGTGTAAAGTTTTGGTCGTTTTTATTATATATGCGTATGCGAGAAGGAGTGCATGATTTACGAGTGAAAGTGCCTAGGGTGGATGAGGTTGTTTTGGGTGTGTGGATTTGAGGAATGAAAGTGAGGCGATGTTGCAATGGAAGCCAAAAGGGGCGCCAGATACGAAACTGGTTTTGAGCCGGAAAGTCGGACTGTGATTGTTTTCATGCTATTTTACTGGTAAGAAGATTTTATTTATCTTTCATTGCAGTAAGATTACTTTCGGCAATTTTACCCTATAATTTAAATTAGACATATGTATTATTTGACTTAAAGAAGATTCAGATTTTACTTTAGTTGTTCGGATTTGGAAATTCATAATATTAACCGTATCTATATAACGCTATTGGGGAGTCTCGGCCCTTATATAATTGTTCGAATGCGATATATAGTAAATATTGTTCTTTTATTAATAAATCTATTTGTTTTGTTGCAAATTACATCTCTTGTTGTTCAATTCTTTTGCATGTGTTGATCCGAAATCAGGTTCAAGTCATATTTTGTTTAGCGCTACCACGAGTTACTGGTTTATATACTGCCCACCCCCTCGGCCCGTTACAATATATACAAATCAAATTTGAGAAAAATCTGATGAACGGTTCTCAAGTTATCGCCTGGATATGAATTTTGGATTTTGCCACCAGGTAGCGCCACCTGTTGTATAAACAAAAATTGACCAGGTATCCACATAACTGTGGAATAAAATCTGTAAAGTTGTAATGGTACAGCCCAGGCCTGAAACTCAATGTGGGATGAGGCTTTTGCCCATTGGGGCCTCTTTCCTTTTTTTGTGTGTGTGTGTTCGCTGGGGTTTTTGTGCAGATTCCAAACAGAATGCTGTACTGTTCTGATATTATTCATCATTTTTGCTTCCACTTATCGGCGGGCAAGCACAGTGGCTTGAGTAGCAGTGGGTGCCTTCGTCGATGTTGTTGTTGTTGTGATTATATATATTTTTTTCAAGAATATAATTATTTCCCAACTTTTCAAACACCACAATGAGAGAGGGTGCCATAAAAATGCTTTCTATACGACTTACATCGATCTACATACCCATTATCTGCTAGATCTGCATCTAAATGAGTGACGCAACTTGAAAAATTTGAAAATCAAATTTCATATTTCTAAGCTTAAACTCGCCTTCACCTACCTTATTGCTATCGTTTTCTTACGCGATAGACCATTGTAATTACATTACTACAGAACCACAAATAGTCCCTGTGGTCCCCAATGCTCATGCGCGAATACCCAGAATCCTCTCTGATCTGACCACGTCACATCATTCTTTCCTATTCCAATCGCAGTGTGAATAACCCAATAGCGGGGAGGCTGGAAGGGTCATCACGGTATCTGAAGGTAAGTATTAAGCTTAGAAATATGGGATTTTTTCCCCCTTTTTTTTACTTTTTTTTAATTTCTCACGCTGTTAAACTTACCTTCACATGCCTTCTTGCTAGAATATCATAGCAGGACGGAGGGAAATAGTGGTCGAATAGAGAAGAATCCCGGCATAGGCAAAAAGGGGAAAACAGGGGCCAGCACTATAATCGAGCGCCTTAAAAAGCATGTAAGTTGAGGATGTGGCTATCGATATAATCACCGGTCCCCCAAGAAGAGGGGCCCAGGAATCCGACGAAGGGCCTGGAACAGTGAAAGGCGCCTGAGGTGTAGAAACATAGCTGACATAAAGAAGGAAGAAGCCATTAAGTCAGCGTCTGCACGCGCAGCAGCCGCCAGGAAGTCCTTCTTGGTTGCCGAAGTCAACGGAGGACGAAGTCAACGGAGGAGTTGTGGCGAACTTGAGCCAGATAATAGTATCTGTGTTCAAGAAAACTGATCGTAGCTATATTAATGTTGGAAGCCATCAAGCATTCTTTAGCTCTACTACATACAAGAGATATCATTCATGGGATGTTTCTTTGTTTATAGAGTTGTTGGAATTTCTCATTAAAAGTATCTTTGTGAAAGTGGGCAACACAATATATCAACAGCATATAGATATTCCAATGAGTAGTAATTGTGGACCCCTGTTGACTGACCTGTACCTGTTCTCTTATGAATATGACTAAATGTAGGCGCTTTCAAAAACCGATCCATTCAAAGCCCGTTCCTTCTCATTCACCAAACGCTATACAGACGATCTTCTCGCTGTGGATAATGGCTATATAAATGACACAGTGAAGGATATATAGCCACCTTCGCAGTGAAGGATATATATCCATCTTCACTGGATTTGAAGGAAACTACAGATAGCCCTACAGGCACATCATATTTAGACCTATATCTCTATAAAAATAAAGCGGGTCTTCTCTCTCTCGTTTTCTTTATGACAAAAGAGATGATTACAATTTCGACATAAAAACTATTCCTTTCTGGACAGTAATATTCCAGTGGGACCTGCATATGGCGTATACATATCTCCCCTAGTAGCATTTGCTAGATCCTGTGTTAAATGTGATGATTTTAATCAACGTCACAAAACATTGTTGCAGAAACTGATACACGGCTATACCACCAAGCGCTCCACTCAAAGTTTCTCAAATTTGGCGCTACAATCGCATGCTGATAGCAAAATACGATCGTAGCGTGCAAGATCTATGGCGTTACCTATCGTAGCTTGTGCCTAATTCCGCTTAACCCGGGGCTGGGGGCCGTATGAACCCATGTACTTCAAGATCCGCATGGTGCTCATATGAACAGTCACAATCGAAGCGTGGCTGACATACATCATTCTCTAGATGACGACTTTGCAACGAATATTTTGGATTAAGAATACTGATCAGCGATACGGATTTGATATGTTTGGAACATCATGATATCTTGACGGCATCATTGAAAACTGTTGACCGCTTCTCTCTTGCAGTAAACTAGCCTATGTTTATGTATACTACGATTGTCTTTTTGAATTTGGTGCTAATACTGTTATATGGAATAGGTCCTTGGATTAAGAACGCGGATATTCTTTAATAGACGACGGTTGAATTATGAATGTCGGACCGGACGCTTGTAATTAAAAACACAGAAACATGAACATTATATGGAAAAAAAATTCAGAACTCTTTCTTGCCTCTTCAGAACTCTATCTTATACTCTGTTAGCAAGACGCAGAGCCGGTCAATTTATTCAGCATTGTATCTGGTGACCCTTAGGGTCATATGTTTGACTCCTAGGGTCAAAGATAGATACATAAGAAAAAAGGAATGAGGAAAGTCATATGAATTCAGGCATAAACTATGATATTTTACCACATCTGGCTTTCCCAGGACTGCCTTTTTTCTAATGAAAATATCAACAGAAGAATTCCGCCAATTACATCATACAGCGGTTATCTTTCCAAGTTGATAACACGCTATGTCCTTATAAAGTAGAAGAACGAATAATTCTGTATGCAAAGAAATTACAACACTAAAATAACGCCATAGACTATACCAGCGTCTATACATCCATCAATGGTACAATACACGATAATATTTCATCCAGCAATATGTTCGGAAAATAACATTAGTTCTTATAGATGAGCATCGTGTGAATATGAAGTGTCCTTGTATTTAAAGGTGAAAAACGAAACAGATTGTTTGTTTAGATGAATTGTCGGAGAAATAGTTCATCATACATGTGAGTTTTATTCCGCGCCATGAGGCTATTTACTTATTGCTGTTAATATCCCCTGATTACTTCATGTATTTTGTTCAGTGAATAAATTCAATTCAATTCAAAGAGAAAATTAGACGTTACGTAACAATTTGACCTTCATGCATGGCGTCGCGTGAAATGAAATGAGTGATGTTTAAACTCTGCTTAATAAATAACATTTTATCTGAGTGCCTCATATTCAAAACGTCCGAATACTGTTTGTCTTTTGAAATGGTAAAATTGTAAAACTGAATGGGGTTATTAAACAGCAAACATACAACACCATATGGATGAAACACACCAAAGATAGGCCATGGATGCTACATGTAGATGCATATATGTCAAGATTCTGTTGATAAATATCAGCCCGAATTCTTAACATAGCTGAATATTCTGAGAAATGTATAGAAATTGGTTAAGGTGTTCATCAACAGTTTTCTCCTATATTTATCATTCAAGTTTTCTTTGCCAATTAAGTACAAAGGTGAATACGAGCAAGTTGTTCTCCGTACATTCGTACTTTCAGATTCACATCGTGAGAATTCTGGCTTATATCCTACCTAGTTACAAATATCCCCAGGAATCTACATTCGTACTTGTAACGTATACCTCACCATACCTTTACCCCTCACTCCTTCACAGGCGGTCTCATAACCCACATTGCTTCATTTCTTGCGATCGTACGTCGCTTATACATATAAACCTGGATTCGCTTAGTAATTCCTCGAATTTCGATTAACAAAAACCTACAATTACCTGCCATAGTTTACAAAAATTCGAACCTAAAAGAAATCTGCGAGCAAATTGCAAAACAAGAGCTCAGGCCGAGGTGAGCTCGATGGATGTTAGCTAAAAAATCACATTCAAAGTAGGCCAAGCGTTTGTATTGTAAGCCGTTTTACTTTTTATTTTGCTGATATCATCATATATTTGCTGATATCATCAAATATTAATATTTACTGGCATCAAATATTTGCTGATATCATCAAATATTAATATTTACTGGCATCAAATATTTGCTGATATCATCAAATATTTGATGATTTTAAAAAATATTCAATGATATCAACATAAAAGTAATGATAACAGCAAATATTTAAAGATATGATCAAATCATTTAATGATATCACCAAACTACTTAATATATATTACACAACCTTCTCTTTATGGTATTATTAAGTATGACACAATGCCAAAGAATGAACCACTGCATAACATGGAAACCTTCCAGATATCAAATCTTTTGATTATAAAAATAGAAAAACCTCTGATATATATGAGCTATACTCCACGTACTTCAATCTATATATGTGCATGTATTGGTACTTGGATTATAGTTCAGATGTTTGTATGAGTAAATCATTTGATAATATCAGCAAAACATTTGGTGATCTCATCAAATTCAACAAACGTAAGTCCTTATCAAATGATATTATAATATCACGAAATCGTTTGATGATATCACTAATCATTTGAATATGTCAGCAACTCATTTAATGATATCAACAAATCGTTTGATCTCATCAGATCATTTGACGACAATCTCACATTCGGCTATTTCCGTATTGGCGGAACTTAGCCTCTCGCATAGAATGCACAAAAAGCCACCCGTGGGGAGCGTATGGCGATCACGTAGTGAGCGGGCTACGAAATAGTGCCTTGATATATTGAGCGAATCGGCATATTTTATTGTGAAATGAAGTTAATTTAACATAATACATTCAAATTTTACAAAAGTATTTCTATGTTTAGTTGAATAATAGTTGTTGTTGCCGTGGGGCGGCATGGTCAACCTCGGTAGATACTTCATGTAGGTAGCTATTGTCTGAGTCTTTGTGCAGCTGGAAAGGCTCAAGTCTAGACATATTGTTGTCCCCAGACTTGGCTATTGTATGCATTGTCTCGTGGTCCTTACATGGAGTATGAACCGCAACCTCTCAGGGTTCAACCATGTTGGACAGAGGGTCCACCGAAAATTGATTGTGCGCATGTGTGAAGGTGATCCCATTTCCTTTTCAGAAATCCACTAGGCCAGAGGTCACTTTCGCAGCTATTGAGTTCTGGGGCTAGATTGATTTGAAGATACCAGAATACGCCTAAATATGCGATATCAAGGAATGGTGATGAGAACACAGAAATGTGTAAGACCTGACAGGGTTACACTTTGACTAAATTCTAACGAAAGGCATGTCAAGGATGACCAATGAACTTTGTATGGTTTGGTATTTCTCTATTTCACAAACGATGTTATTGTATACATGTTCATGTGGACGCATTCAATAACGTGACTGTATATACGCCTTGTACCCTCATGAACAGCTTGTGTCACTTACGTCCTTATGTCCTTGTTGGGGAACACAGGCCCGCAAAACAAGAGTGTTGGGGGATGTGGGCGGTGGTATTAGGGTGAAGTGTCGAAATATGGGGTCTCTATATATAACCCCATGCTTTATATGAATCCACATTATATAAAGCATGAGGTTATATATAGAGACCCTATATTTCGACACTTCACCCTGATACCACCGCCCAACCCCCCCAAAACTCTTCTTTTGCGCGCCTGTGGTTGGGGAACAAGGAGAGTAGGGACGTAAGACGCACTGTCTTGATATAAAAGCCATGTGAACCCATAACGGAAGTAGAGGAGTTTTTTGATTGACAGATGGACGGGACGGTTCGAAATAGAGAGAAATTGTGAGCTGAATGTTAGTTCTTATTCAGAACATGCACTATTCTCTACTGCAATCATGAAGTTTAGGTACGGAGTTACATGTACAGGGAACCGCCTACTTGGCATTCGGAAAATGGCGGTTGAGGTAGTAGATAGGGTTCGGGTATGAATTACTTTCACCAAAAACTGATCGTGTCAGCATGACATGTAATTCGCTTCCATGCTATGAAGTTGTCTCAGTACCAAATAGCTTGTCAGATTTGTTTCACCGTTGTAGCATTCCATACAGCATAGCTGTGCACACGAAGGCCTTATCCAATGGATTGCTTTCATTTCTTTTTGGTTCCTGTAGCCAATGTCGGCATATCATACGATTTTATCAGTAAGACTGGATTCGTCGTTCCTGTAACCAATGCCGGCATATCAGTCGATTTGATCAGCAAGGCTGGATTCGTGTTCTTTTCATCCAGCTGACAGAGTATGTAATTGTGTTCGAGGATTAAGCGTATTGCCAAGGCGTATATCAGTTTAAACGCCCCTTCCATCACCTCACACCACCACACCCTCGCACCATGGGTCAACATGTGGCTGTCGCCATCGGGACCCCTCGGGCCGGGCCCAGAGCAATTGTGGAAATAATGTTTCTGACCCGAACAACTCACATATTTGGGGTGGGCATAATTTTACTATGTGATATAAGATCATAGACAGACAAAACAATATAGCAATAGAGCAGTGATTACCTATAATAGATGTAGTCGAACGATTACTGTCTATTCACAGCAATCCACACAGGTTTGTGTGAACTCCTGAAAAACACATCCCATGGCACCGACTTTCAATAGGCTTCTGGTATTGGCTGTATTAAACAACTGTATTAAGTTTCATTGTTTGTGAGTGAAGGACTTTTTGAGATAATGTGTTTACAAGGATATGGACCAACAGACATGTATAAAGGGGCATAACTCCTGAAAAACACATCAGATTACACCGACTTTCAATGGGCTTCTGGTCCTGGCTGTATTAAACAACTGTATGAAGTTTCATTGTTGTGAGTGAAGGACTTTTTGAGATAATGTGTTTGCAAGGATAAAAACATGTATAAAGGGGGCATAACTCCTGAAAAACACATCCAATGGCACCCACTTT
>JAVTVY010032387.1:0-14515 GCA_036873755.1 Hanleya hanleyi
CGCGTCGTTCTTGTCTTTAACGCGTAAGCTTTTGACGAATTATGGCACGAACGGCCCTTCATACCCATATGCACGCATACGCTGGAGAACACAACTACCTAACACGACCGCGGCGTATGTGGATCGGTAGTATGTGGGGCATAAAAAATTGCTGGGCACTCCTTTACTACGTTGGTATATGAGCCACGGACTGGAAATTACCAAAATATACAAAGTCAAAGAATTCACCACCGAGGCTTGTTTCGAGAAGTTTGCGAACGACGTGACCACGGCCCGTAAGGAGACGCCGACCCCAGTAAAGCCATCATCGGGGAAACGATGAAATTACTCGGGAACAGCGGATACGGAAAAACGGTAACCAACCAGGACCGTGACGTCACCGTGAACATTTTCATCACCAAACAAGCCCGCAAAAGCCTGAATTCACCCCCATACCGAAACATGGAGACGATTGACGACACCACCTACGAAATGACTTCAGCCAAAAAGACTGTAACATACAACCTGTCGCTACAAATCGGGTGCATGGTGTACCAGCTGGCCAAGCTGCGTGTGCTGGAATTCCTATACGATTTCATTGGAGTGTATTTCAATCAATCAGACTGGCATCTTCTAGAAATGGATACGGATTCTGCATACATGGCCGCCGCCAACCCGGACTGGGAATCGGCACGTAGTTCATGTAAGGCGACGTTGCGTAAATTTACGGGATTTCCAATAGTAGCATATGGGCCATAAGCGGTATCTCTGCTTAGATGAAATTCCTCCCTGGGAATCGCTCGTGAAACCCGAACTACGAGCCCAGAATGAAGCGGACAGAGATGAATGGCTGCCAAGAAAAGGCCACTACACCTACGACAAGCGGGCGCCCGGCCGCTTCAAACTCGAGTGGACGGGTGAGGCCATGGTGGCCCTCTGCTCGAAAACATACTATTGCGATGGTGGAGACAAATTCAGCTGCAAAGGAGTCATTAGACGCGACGCCAACATAACAAAGCCCTGTACCTCGTACTCCAGAACCAGACCAGTGCCAGTGGGACCAACAAAGGTTTCCGTATCATCGAGAACCAGATGCGCTCGTACACCCAGGAGCGGGACGCCTTCACGTACTTCTACCCCAAACGCAAAGTGAACTTACACTGCGAATATTCCACTGGACTTCAAATGTTTATAATAAGGGTAACTAACTGTTGTATATATGTTCTATTATCGCTAAAGTAATGTAATGTAATGCTTTATTTAATTTTATGAGGATTGTGCACAGCCACAAGGCCACGGGGCACTCTCCTCAGATAACATACATATAATAATTTACATACAGAGAAAAACATAATAAATTGTTGAAAAACAAAATGATTACAAATAACAAAATGATGATTTACATACATAGAAAAATCAATTAATGGTTCAATGACAAAATGCGTTTGAGGGTGGTGGGATTTTATAGATAATACTTAAGTAGAAGTGGGTATGTCGTTACTTCATATAATTCTAGCTTATTTACAATGGGTCGAATAAATTTTATTTACACAACTGGCTTGATTAGCTTCATCTGTCACCGGGTGAGAGTGTTCATGAGCATGAAAACGTTTGGATGCTCCAATGAACTTTTGGACTATTCCACATATTTGTTTCATAATCAAAGTCAGAGGAGCCACGCAATAATAAATTTAATAGGTAATTTGGGCAGTCATGAATTAGAAGAGAGTGGTGTTCACCGGGACAGATCAAGTTTGTAATCGAGGTGAGCATTGGCTTTCTCAGAGCGGCGAACATGGGGCAACTTTTGAGGAAATGATAAGGGTCTTCATTGTTGTGATTACAATAATGGCAGATAGAGATTGGAGAGATGTTATACTTAAGCAAATGACCATTTAAAGAACTAAAACCTAGCCTCATCTTACACAGTAGGACTGAGGTATATCCGCAGAGGGAATTGTATATTTTACTAAGGTATGAGGGTTGGTTAGTAAGAATTTGGCCTTGAACGTAGTTACTGAGGTTGCATTTCGGACGGAAACATGAAGAGAATTCCAATCTTTAGAAATCTGTGGGAAGAACGAATTTTGAAAACAAGTGAGACGACACCGAAAAGTTCTATACTGGTCAGAATTCCGCAGGTTATAATTCCTTTGCATATCCGAAGATATTTTATTCAGAGGTAAAGGTTGAAGATATACAGGTGCCTCACATTTTAATATTTTATAGAATAAAACAAGACGATGCATCTTTCTACGTTGAGAAAGTGTTCCCCAGCCTAATTCATTTAACAATTTTGAATACGAAGTTCTTCGCATGGCACCAGTACATATAACTGCAGCCTGTCTTTGTATTTTTTCTAGAAACACAGAATTAGTCAACGTGCAGCCGTTAAATACAACATCACTATAATCAAGAAGAGGACGGACTGTACTCTTGTATAAGCAATCCAAACATTTTCTTTCAAGGATGTGTTTTGTTCTAGACATGACATTGAGTTTTGGGGATTTCGAGCAGATAGAATCAATATGTTCATCCCAATTCATGTTATCTTGGAGAATTACTCCTAAGTGCTTATGAGAGGTAACTCGATTGATTTCTACATTATCAAGATATAATTGAGGGTATGTTGGGTTATGCTTTAAGGATATATACAAGAATACAGTCTTCAGTGCATTTAACGTTACAAGTACAAGAATACAGTCTTCAGTGCATTTAACGTTACAAGCCACTGAGCTGCCCATCTGGATAGATAGTCAAGATCTTTGTTGATTCTCAGTTCTGCAATTGGTATATCAAGTACGGGCTCAAGGAGGGATGTATCGTCAGCGAATAAATTTATATTTGATTGAATGTCATCTTTGATGTCATTAACATATATAAGGAATAGCAACGGACCAAGGACCGAACCCTGAGGAACACCAGCATTGATATGATTAACGTTGGATTCAACACCATTTTGGACAGCTTTAATTCTTCTATTTTCTAGGTAGCTTTTTATCCACTCGTATCGTCTTCCGCAAATGCCAATTTTTCTCAATTTGAACAGAAGACCGTCGTGCCAAACTTTATCGAAGGCTTTGTTTACATCTAGGAAGACCGCGCATACATCATGGCCTTTATCAAGATACTGATAAATGGTGTGAACTATTTTAACAAGTAGATGGACTGACACTGCGAATATTCCACTGGACTTGAAATGTTATAATAAGGCGAATAACTGTTGTATATATGTTCTATAAACGGCAAAGTATAGATGGACTGACACTGCGGATATTCCACTGGACTTAAAATGTTATAATAAGGGGAATAACTGTTGTATAGATGTTCTATAAACGCTAAAGTACAGATGGACTGACACTGCGGATATTCCACTGGACTTCAATGTTGTAATAAGGGGAATAACTGTTGTATATATTTTGTGTTCTCTGTTATAAAATGTGTTTTTTTTCATACAACATTGTGAGTTTGGATTCTTTTGTATACCGTAGTTAACCATTTGAAAGAGCTAATTGAATTCGGTCGTATTGACCTTGATGACTGACTCTCGTATTGATGGGCAGGTCCCTCGCTGTCCTGGTGGTAAAAGCTGGAACTAGATGGAGATAACTCCAGGTTGTCATTAATATCCGCTATTGTAAAAGGGTATCTGTTGTAGCATTGACCTAAAAAAATTGCATATGACCTCTGTGACGTCACTTCCGGTTCCGTTCACGTGACCGGAATGACCTTTGACCCCGGCGCTGCAACTTACGTCACAGAGGTCATATGCAACTTTTTGTTGAGGTCAATGCGACCCCAGATTCCCTTTATATGCTACTTAAGTTTCATATGAGTTTAGAAGACTCAACAGCGATAGCTAACTTACTTGCTAATTTACCCATTTCTCAGAGGCCGAATTTGAAGAAAAAATATTTAGCGGGATTCCTATTCCGACGGAAGCTTTTGACTTTCCAATTGTTAGTAAAACTCATCAAATCCGATGCGATTACTAATAACTATTATCTAGGTAACAAAATAATACAATTTCATAACATTGTAGAATGAAAGTAAATTTCGCCATTTGATTACTATTGTCCCATTGTGCTCCGACAAAAGTGTCCCAGTTCGCCCCGGGTGCATACTTATTTCCGTTTTGTGAAAAGTACGACACATACGAAGTACCGTACAAAACTTGGTATTTCAAAATATCATCCTCAGTCCTGACAATCTACTTGAACTGTTCAAAAACGTTTTTGTGTCTATAATTCTTTGTAAATTTTTGCAAAATGGACAGGCCCACGTCACCCAAAACATGAGTCGGGACTGCGTTATGGTACGGATCGAACAGCCGTTTACGTTCATCCAAAACAAGTCGAAAATATACTGTAAAAATGCACGAGAAAGCACAGTTTTACATCTAGATATAAAAAGATATTTCCGACCCAATAGGGGGCAGTGAGTGAGTTCCATTTCAGGTATCTTTACATGTATCACTCTAGTTCTTTGAAGTCAAAATATTACGTCAAAATGCACCACAAGTATAAAACATCTCAAGAGGAACCATGCATACAGCAGGAAAGATCCACTTCGAATTCAATTCCCTTTCTACTTTTTACTTATAGTCAAACAAGCACCGGTATACAGTCCTCAAAAGTCGAAAATAATGCTGTTAAATACCCTGATCATCGAGTCGTAAACCTGGTGTACCCTATGCGCTACGGGCTATAGGGTACAGGGTAGACCAGGTATATGTGTGTGTGTTATGCATGTCGTATTTATATGCAAGAGCTCCGAGGGGCGCCACCTTTCTTGTGACAACTTCCGTTTCCGGTCACGTGAGAGTAAACATGGAAAAACCCGGATGTAAGAATAGGACCCGGATGTAAAACGCTGACGTCACTTCCGAGCTCTGAGCTCCGCACGCTTTGAACCCCAAGAGCTCCGATCCAAAAGCTCTGCCACACGGGCGCCCGTCAACGCCCGGTGGTTGTGGTGGTGTGTGTGTGGTGGTGGTAGTGTGTAGTGGTGGTGCTGGTAGTGTCTGTAAATATAGGAGTGAACATGTGTCCCTCATCAGTCCTTATGTATTGGTCGACTGATCAACATGTCGTGTACGTGTACGTTGTCAGAGAACCTTCTCTCGTCGCGATAGTATGCTCAGGCACATTCAAGGCAAACACAACCAAGAGACATCCCGCTATAGGTCCAACAAGTGCAGTAGAGCATCCCTATACGATGGCGGTGAGAGGCCCTACGGCAGGTGGAAAGACATCTTGGGTGATGAAGTATTTAGAGGAAGGTGTGGCGGCCCGCCTACGAAACTACGCGATTACAAAATGTGAGTTTCGTCCCAGAGATTCCTCACGACATAGACGAACCGTATTACTTTGACCCCGAGCAGGCCAACGTGCTAGTGCTAGATGATCTGATGAGTGCGGCCAAGGACAATTCACACGTTGCCGACTTGTTTACTAAAGGATCCCATCATAGGAATCTGTCCGTCATCTATTTGATCCAGAATCTCTTTCCTCAAGGGAAGGCGTCCAGAGATATTGCCTTGAACTGCCAATACTTTGTGTTGTTCCCCAATCCCATTGACAAAGCACACATCCGTGTGTTTGGTAGTCGAATTTATCCTCAGAACATCAACCATTTCATGCAGGCGTTTCAAGGGGCAACAAGTCGTCCGTACGGCTACCTGTTCGTAGATTGAAAAGCCCATACCCCCGAAGATCGCCGGCTGACGACCCACCTGTTACACGGCGAGGGATCACCGCAACGTCATATACCCCGACACCATCCACCGAGTCCACATCTGGCAGAGCAGCAGCAGCAACCCACCCCCATACAGCGGGCATCCCTGGTGTACCCTATACCAGTAGGATACACCACAGGTACGCGCGCATGCATGCGATGACGTCACTTCCGAGCCCTGACAGTAAACAAGGAAAAACGTGACAGTAAACATGGAAAACCCGGATGTAAGATGAGGACGCGGATGTAAAACGATGACGTCACTTCCGAGCTCTGCGCTCCACACGCTTTGGGCTCAAAGATCTTCTATCAAAGAGCTCTTCCACGCGGGAGCTCCCACCATCACCTGGCGTTGACGCCCGTCAACGCTCGGTGGTGGTGGTGGTGGTTGTGGTGGTGTGTGGTGGCGGTGGTATGTGGTGGTGGTGGTAGTAGTGATGATGGAGGTAGTGGTGTGTGGTGGTGGTGGTGGAGGTAGTGGTGTGTGGTGGTGGTGGTGGAGGTAGTGGTGTGTGGTGGTGATGGTGTGTGGTGGTGGTGTGTGGTGGTGGTGGTGTCTGTACATAGGAATGAACATGTGTCCCTCATCATGTGCCTGGATATGTACAGAATACATGGACATGCGCAGAGTACATCTATTCTGTGCATGGAAGCCACCTGCCTTAAGACGAGGACCCGGATGTAAAACCACAGTAGCCGGATAGAAAACGGAGAAAAGATGGGGAAAAACCCACTGGCCAACTGCGCCTGTGCCGATTGGCGCGAGTTCCAATGAAAACAAGCCAGTCTGACCCACGAGAGATTCACACTGATACCCCACACGGTCCATTCGGACCAATAGTGGTCCATCTCTACACCACATATCTTCCTTCACTGCCACAAAATGCCCGCTCTGGCTACAACTCGTACTGATGACGTCACAGATGACGTCACAGATGCTGTGGACATGCCGAAAATCGGGTCTACACCCCAAGAACTCCAAAATGACACCGCCCACGACGCATTCGGACCAAGGATGGTCCATCTCTACCCCAAACACACCGCCACACACCCCCAAAATACCCACTCTGGCTACTGATGACGTCACCGATGGCGTCACAGATGACGCGGACATCCCTCAAATTTAGGTCTATACCCCGAGAGCTACAAAATGAGACCCCCACGACGCATTCGAACCAAGGATGGTCCCTCTCTACCCCAAACACACCTCCACACACCCCCCAAAACGCTCACTTCGGCTACTACTCCTACTGATGACGTCGCCAATGACGTCACAGATGACGTGATCATCCATCAAACCGGGATGTACACCCGGAGTGCTACAAAATGACACCTCCCACGACGCATTCGGACCAATGATGGTCCATCTCTACCCCAAATACACCTTCACACACCCCAGAAATGACGACTTTCGCTACTACTCGTACTGATGACGTCACCGATGACGTCACAGATGCTGTGGACAACCCTAAAATCGGAGTCTACACCGCGACAACTACAAAATGACAGCTTCCACGACGCATTCGGAAGAAGAAGCAAAATATTGAAAACGGACGATACATCAGTCCAGTCGGATGCTCCTCCAAGAGAGCTTCGAAATAAGACGTCATACGACACCATAGGACCACAAGGGGCTCACCTAGACCCCAGAACGTCCATCCAGTATGAACCTGTACCCCCATGGCCAGTATAGGGCTATGGGCCTCTATACAGATCCACCCGGTACTTTCCGAGAAATTTCAACGCTGAGCTCCGGGACCCCTCCCATCGTGTTTTCCTAGGCGAGACGAGAAAAACAAGATCAAACAACCCATAGTAAAGCCCACACAAAATTTCCCAGGTTGGACTATATGGGCCTATATACAGACCTACCCGATACTTTTCAAAACATTTCACCGCTTACCTCCGATACCCCTCCCATCGTGTTTTTCTTGGCGAGACGAGAAAAACAAGACCAAACAACCCATAATAAACTCCACAAAAAAACTTCCCAGGTTGGACCTATACCCCATAGCCAGTATGGGCCTATATACAGACCTACCCAGGTACTTTTCGAAAAATTTCAGCGCGTAGCTCCGGGACCCCTCCAATCGTGTTTTTCTTGGCGAGACGAAAAAAAACAAGACCAAACAAGCCATAGTAAAGCCCACAAAAAAAATCCCAGGTTGGACCTATACCCCATTAGCCAGTATGGGGCTATATACAGACCTACCCGGTACTTTTCCAAAAATTTCACCCCTTAGCTCCAGGACCTCTCCCACCGTGTTTTTCTTGGCGAGACGAGAAAAACAGGACCAAACAACCCATAGTAAAACCCACAAAAAAATTCCCAGGTTGGACCTATACCGCATAGCCAGAATGGGGCTATATACAGACCTACCCGGTACTTTTCGAAAAAATTCACCGCTTAGCTCCGGGACCCCTCCCATCGGGTTTTTCTCTGGCGAGACGCGAAAAACAATACCAAACAACCCATAGTAAAGCCCACAAAAAATTTCACAGGTTGGACCTATACCCCCATAGCCAGTATGGGTCTATATACAGACCTACCCGGTACTTTTCAAAAAAAATTCCCTGTTTATCTTCGAGACCACTCCCATCGTGTGTTTTTTTGGCGACACGAGAAAAACAAGTCCAAACAACCCATAGTAAACTCCACAAAAATATTTCACTGTTTACCTTCGAGACCACTCCCATTGTGTTTTTCGTGGCGAGACAAGAAAAACAAGACCAAACAACCCATCGTAACACCCACGAAAAATTTCACAGGTTGGACCTATCACCCCATAGCCAGTTTGGGGCTATATACAGGCCTACCCGGTACTTTTCAAAAAATTTCACCGTTTACCTCCAGGACCCCTCCCATCGTGTTTTTCTTGGCGAGATGAGCAAAACAAGACCAAACAACCCATAGTAAAGTCTACAATTTCTTTCCCAGGTTGGACATATACCCCATAGCCAGTATGGGCCTATATACAGACCACAGGCCCACAAAACAAGAGTTTTGGGGGGGTGTGGAGGGTGGTATTACGGTGAAGTGTCGAAATATAGTGTCTCTATATATAACCACATGCTTTATATAAATCAACAACAAGGCGTGAAACGCACTTTAGGTGAATCGAGAAATAAACGGTTTCCCAAACAAAATACATCAGCATATTCTACAAGTATCACTTTATATATTCCCGTCGTCAAATTAGTAAATTTGTGCTATTTTTTACCTTTGCCGGGCGATTCCAAATCCAACCAGACTGTCCATCCATCTAGGAACATCGCGATTATGGCGGGCTTCGTTCTCAATTCTGATTGGTCAGTCGAGACACTCCTCCGGCAAGAGAGGTCACGCACTGATCGGCTGTCGCAATTGACCAATCAGAAGTGAGAACGAAGCCCGCCATAATCGGGCTGTTCCTAGATGGATGGACAGTCCGGTTGGATTTTGAATCACCCGGCAAAGGTAAAAAAATTGCACAAATTTACTAATTTGACGACGGGAATATATAAAGTGATACTTGTAGAATATGCTGATGTATTTTATTTGGCGGTAAACCGTTTATTTCTCGATTCACCCATAGTCCGTTTCACACCTTGATGTTGATTTATATAAAGCATGGGGTTATATATAGAGACCCTATATTTCGACACGCCACCGTAATACCACCGTCCACACCCCGCAAAACTCTTGTTTTGCGGGCCTGTGATACAGACCTACCGGGTATTTTTCGAAAAATTTCACCGCGTAGCTCCGGGACCCCTCCAATCGTGGTTTTCTTGCCGAGACGAGAAAAACAAGGCCAAACAACCCATAGTAAAGCTCACAAAAAAATCCAGGTTGGACCTATACCCCCATAGCCAGTATGGGTCTATATACAGACCTACCCGATATTTTTCAAAAAAATTTACCGGTGACGTCCAGGACCCCTCCCATCGTGTTTTTCTTGGCGAGACGAGAAAAACAAGACCAAACAACCCATAGTAACACCCCCGAAAAATTTCACAGCTTGGACCTATCACCCCATAGCCAGTTTGGGCCTATATACAGGCCTACCCGGTACTTTTCGAAAATTTTAGCTCCGGGACCCCTCCCATCGTGTTTTTGAGAAAAACAAGATGGAGTCTATGCATTATCTTAATGTAGACTCCGTTACGGAGCGGAAATGTGTCATTACGCCAGATTGTTTAATTTTGACTGCCTAGTTACACCTGAAACGCTATTTTCGGAAGCAGGTGGAAAGAAGACCAGGAGTTCGATTAAAATAATCCACAGTGTGTCCATTAGTATACTATTGAGGTTATTGCATACTGTATTCCATACAGGAGTTATCTCCCCTGGAATGAGATTTCGGTAGATATTATGGCAGAACTAGGTCATATCAAAATGATATCAATTTGCCAGTGTACATTTTCTTTACAAGAGAACCCATTTACAGTCCATAAAGGATGGAATAGATGTATATTATTATGGTTTTACGAATTATTTTTCAAGTTTCTGAAGTATTTCCCATGTTTCTGGGAGGAAATTCAGTGGAAAATTACCAATAATTTGACTTGGTTCCATCTCTTATTTGCATTTTCCCGTGTTTCTGCTATCATTGGAAAGCGGAAAAGCAACCACGGCCTTCATATTGCCGAATGGATGCACATTATTAAGAAGAAATAGGTTAATTTTGAGTTTTGTTCTCGAAAATCCTGCTAGAATTGGCAAAAGTCATCAAAACAAAGATGGGGTAGGGGGAAAGTTATCGGTCGGATTTCCCACAATAATATGTATAACTGGCAAGTGTTGTATACCGCCATACTCGCAAACACTCTGAGATTACGATAAATGTGAATAATTAATTTCGTAAAAAACATCTTGCCCCTTAAGGTTGCCTGCCACAGTTTCGTAGTAATGGCCCCTCTCTAATTTCATAATACGATAGACTGCCCTTGTTCTGCTACATCATAATTCTTCTTGTCTCCTTAATAGCTTATATCTATAATGCCATCCTATTCAGCATTATCAACGCTGCAAACGAGTACGTACAAATCGAGGGCTGGCTTCGTCTACACGCTGATCGGGATCATGGAGTAAAGTTTGTCCTGCCTCAGTTATGCCCCTTGGGTGTGCCTAAAAATCGGGACTCATTTACGGGAAGAAAATCTGACAAAAAAAACGGTTAGGTTGACACCCACTTTTGTTTGCTTTTTTAAGTTGAGACCGGACCAGGGAACGTGTGTAAGAAGTTTAATTAAAATCCCTCTTTCAGATTTTTCTGAAAATTGAGCCGAATTTGACCATTTTTCGACATTTTTAAGGGGTTTTCTAGGAAAAATGAAGCAAGCATGGAGAAGAATGTTCGAGTTTAAATTTTCTATAACATAGCAGTGGTATATCTTAAAATAATAGTTTCATCGTGCTCTTTCAGAAAATATATACATATAAGTGATTTGGGTTGAAGGTTTTACGACAACTGGTGGCCGAAAAACGGACCCATAGTCTATTCCATGCCGAATGAAAGAATCTCTGGAGTGCACCCTTTAAGGCATAATAGTGGAGTCTATGCATTATCTTAATGTAGACTCCGTTACGGAGCGGAAATGTGTCATTACGCCAGATTGTTTAATTTTGACTGCCTAGTTACACCTGAAACGCTTATTTTCGGAAGCAGGTGGAAAGAAGACCAGGAGTTCGGTTAAAATAATCCACAGTGTCTCCATTAGTATACTATTGAGGTTATTGCATACTGTATTCCATACAGGAGTTATCTCCCCTGGAATGAGATTTCGGTAGATATTATGGCAGAACTAGGTCATATCAAAATGATATCAATTTGCCAGTGTACATTTTCTTTACAAGAGAACCCATTTACAGTCCATAAAGGATGGAATAGATGTATATTATTATGGTTTTACGAATTATTTTTCAAGTTTCTGAAGTGTTTCCCATGTTTCTGGGAGGAAATTCAGTGGAAAATTACCAATTATTTGACTTGGTTCCATCTCTTATTTGCATTTTCCCGTGTTTCTGCTATCATTGGAAAGCGGAAAAGCAACCACGGCCTTCATATTGCCGAATGGATGCACATTATTAAGAAGAAATAGGTTAATTTTGAGTTTTGTTCTCGAAAATCCTGCTAGAATTGGCAAAAGTCATCAAAACAAAGATGGGGTAGGGGGAAAGTTATCGGTCGGATTTCCCACAATAATATGTATAACTGGCAAGTGTTGTATACCGCCATACTCGCAAACACTCTGAGGTTACGATAAATGTGAATAATTATTTCGTAAAAAACATCCTGCCCCTTAAGGTTGCCTTCCACAGTTTCGTAGTAATGGCCCCTCTTTTATTTCATAATACGATAGACTGCCCTTGTTCTGCTACATCATAATTCTTCTTGTCTCCTTAATAGCTTATATCTATAATGCCATCCTATTCAGCATTATCAACGCTGCAAACAAGTACGTACAAATCGAGGGCTGGCTTCGTCTACACGCTGATCGGGATCATGGAGTAAAGTTTGTCCTGCCTCAGTTATGCCCCTTGGGTGTGCCTAAAAATCGGGACTCATTTACGGGAAGAAAATCTGACAAAAAAAACGGTTAGGTTGACACCCACTTTTGTTTGCTTTTTTAAGTTGAGACCGGACCAGGGAACGTGTGTAAGAAGTTTGATTAAAATCCCTCTTTCAGATTTTTCTGAAAATTGAGCCGAATTTGACCATTTTTCGATATTTTTAAGGGGTTTTCTAGGAAAAATGAAGCAAGCATGGAGAAGAATGTTCGAGTTTAAATTTTCTATAACATAGCAGTGGTATATCTTAAAATAATAGTTTCATCGTGCTCTTTCAGAAAATATATACATATAAGTAATTTGGGTTGAAGATTTTACGACAACTGGTGGCCGAAAAACGAACCCATAGTCTATTCCATGCCGAATGAAAGAATCTCCGGAGTGCACCCTTTAAGGCATAATAGTGGAGTCTATGCATTATCTTAATGTAGACTCCGTTACGGAGCGGAAATGTGTCATTACGCCAGGTTGTTTAATTTTGACTGCCTAGTTACACCTGAAACGCTATTTTCGGAAGCAGGTGGAAAGAAGACCAGGAGTTCGATTAAAATAATCCACAATGTGTCCATTAGTATACTATTGAGGTTATTGCATACTGTATTCCATACAGGAGTTATCTCCCCTGGAATGAGATTTCGGTAGATATTATGGCAGAACTAGGTCATATCAAAATGATATCAATTTGCCAGTGTACATTTTCTTTACAAGAGAACCCATTTACAGACCATAAAGGATGGAATAGATGTATATTATTATGGTTTTACGAATTATTTTTCAAGTTTCTGAAGTGTTTCCCATGTTTCTGGGAGGAAATTCAGTGGAAAATTACCAATAATTTGACTTGGTTCCATCTCTTATTTGCATTTTCCCGTGTTTCTGCTATCATTGGAAAGCGGAAAAGCAACCACGGCCTTCATATTGCCGCATGGATGCACATTATTAAGAAGAAATAGGTTAATTTTGAGTTTTGTTCTCGAAAATCCTGCTAGAATTGGCAAAAGTCATCAAAACAAAGATGGGGTAGGGGGAAAGTTATCGGTCGGATTTCCCACAATTATATGTATAACTGGCAAGTGTTGTATACCGCCATACTCGCAAACACTCTGAGATTACGATAAATGTGAATAATTAATTTTGTAAAAAACATCCTGCCCCTTAAGGTTGCCTTCCACAGTTTCGTAGTAATGGCCCCTCTCTAATTTCATAATACGATAGACTGCCCTTGTTCTGCTACATCATAATTCTTCTTGTCTCCTTAATAGCTTATATCTATAATGCCATCCTATTCAGCATTATCAACCCTGCAAACGAGTACGTACAAATCGAGGGCTGGCTTCGTCTACACGCTGATCGGGATCATGGAGTAAAGTTTGTCCTGCCTCAGTTATGGCCCTTGGGTGTGCCTAAAAGTCAGGACTCATTTACGGGAAGAAAATCTGACAAAAAACGGTTAGGTTGACACCAACGTTTGTTTGCCTTTTTAAGTTGAGACCGGACCAGGGCACGTGCGTAAGAAGTGTAATTAAAATCCCTCTGACAGATTTTTCTGGAAATTGAGCCGAATTTGACCATTTTTCGACATTTTTAAGGGGTTTTCTAGGAAAAATGAAGCAAGCATGGAGAAGAATGTTCGAGTTTAACTTTTCTATAACATAGCAGTGGTATATCTTAAAATAATAGTTTCATCGTGCTCTTTCAGAAAATATATACATATAAGTGGTTTGGGTTGAAGGTTTTACGACAACTGGTGGCCGAAAAACGGACCCATAGTCTATTCCATGCCGAATGAAAGATCTCTGGAACACCCTTTAAGGCATAATAGTGGAGTCTATGCATTATCTTAATGTAGACTCCGTTGCGGAGCGGAAATGTGTCATTACGCCAGATTGTTTAATTTTGACTGCCTAGTTACACCTGAAACGCTATTTTCGGAAGCAGGTGGAAAGAAGACCAGGAGTTCGATTAAAATAATCCACAGTGTGTCCATTAGTATACTATTGAGGTTATTGCATACTGTATTTTATACAGGAGTTATCTCCCCTGGAATGAAATTTCGGTAGATATTATGGCAGAACTAGGTCATATCAAAATGATATAAATTTGCCAGTGTACATTTTCTTTACAAGAGAACCCATTTACAGTCCATAAAGGATGGAATAGATGTATATTATTATGGTTTTACGAATTATTTTTCAAGTTTCTGAAGTATTTCCCATGTTTCTGGGAGGAAATTCAGTGGAAAATTAC